>JANHAO010011825.1:0-16739 GCA_026873985.1 Saraca asoca | reverse complement strand
TGATAACTATCAAACCAGTTACTAGAAAATAAATCTTTTGTTCTACGATTGTTCATTAGGGTCTAAACTACTAGTATCCAGCTCGACCGGAGTTGATATGCTACCGTTAAGCCTGCATAGGCTATTACACAAACTATACTATTTTAAAGCATTTAACGTCATATCTTGAGAAATCGACTGTAGAGTCACTAGAAAATAAATCCGATGATCTAGGCTTACTCACCGGGTCTCAGAGGTCCTAGCCCTCAGCTCGTCACCGGTCGTAGTGCCGCCGGCAACCCAAAAAGCCCTCTTGGCCAAACCGACCATGAACAGGGGAGGAAGAAGAAACCGAGCTACTCAAGCTCTCTACAGTCCATTTTACATACCGAAAAGGGAAGAGGAAAGCTATACCGAATAGCCTGTCGGACTCCGCCATGTCCGGCCACCGCGGACCATCACCGCTTTCGCTCGTTTGCCTCGGCCAGCGGAGAAGACCGAGTTTCATCCTAGCCGCACACCACCTCCATCACGCCGGAGGTTCGCCGATCTCATCCCATTCTTCGGACGTCCTTCCCGGAGCTGCCGTAGCGCCGGACGGAGACGCCGTTCCAAAAGGAAGCTCGCGGGGAAGAGAGAAAGAGGAAGGGGGTGAGTGCTGGGCTTCGGGGGTCTTCTCCGAAAATATCAAGCCCCTCCCCCACCGGAGACTTGCTGAGATGGTCACAAAATTTTTTTTAACCCAAACTTTCCCTTATTTCCAAATTTGCCCCACCCAAAATTGGAACTTTTCAATTTAGTCCTTCCAAATTCAAAATTAAATTTTTAATTTTCCCTTTTTATTTTCTAAATTTTTCGGGTGTTACATGGACATTGGAAATTGTAGCGAATAGCTTCAATTGTATATGCCAAGTCTCTAAAAGAATAATTCACATTCAAAGTGGCATAAATTTATGAAGAGCAATAGAAAAAATCCTTCAAGATATTGAATATTCCCTTGAAGGGTCAAACTAATTCCCCATTTCAATATCTTTTAATTGATCTTTGATGCCACTACTGGATTTGGATAAGTTAGAGTATTGATAGAAAGAAGCCTGTCTGACTTCAATTTGTCCTCTTTTAGTGTATATGAATGTTACTTCGAGATCAAAGGCATGCTTATATTCGTCATATGCTCCATAGGTCGTAAACTTTGAAAACTTGTCATTGGGGGATGAATAGTAAGCTTCAAGATCTTTGTGACAGCCTAAGTACTAGCATGGGGTTAGAGAGCGACACTTGAAAAATATAAAATTTTCATATAGGGAAGGTCTTTGGATTTAATAATCTACTTATTAAGTGGAAAAGACCTTTTTCTTAAAAGTTTTTCAATGTTTCTAAATTGTGGGAGTCATTCCTATGTGGAAAAAAAAAAGGAATGAGAGTCTTAAAAAAAGAAGAGGAAACACTTAAGAAAAGTTGCTTGAAACAAAATTGTCAAGAAAGGTTAAGCTTAAAAAAAATTCTAAAGTGAAAATTCTTAAAAGATGTTAGATGGAAACTCTTTTGAAGGAATTTACATTTTAAAACAAAACATTAAGGACAAAGACCTTTTCATTAAAGCTCCTAAAAGCTATTTTCAAAATAAAATATTTAAGGATAAAAATTTCTAGAAGTTTTGACACAAAAAAAAAAAAAATTCCAAACTAAAACTCCTATAAGTTATTTTCAAAATAAAATATTTTAGGACAAAATTTTTAGAAGAAATTTCGAAACCAAAAAAATATTCCAAGGCAAAATCCATTGAGGAAATTTTAAAATAAAAATTATTTTAGAACAAAATCCCTGAAAATTTTTGTTGAAACAAAAACATATTCTAAGCCAAAATCTCTAGAAAAAGTTTTGAAACAAAAAAAAAATATATTTCAAGCCAAAACTTCTTTAAGTTATTTTCAAAATAAAATATTTCAAGATAAAATTCTTGAAAGAAATTCTAAAATTAAAAAAATTCCATATCAAAGCTCCTAGAAGTTGTGTTGAAAAAAATATTCTAATATAAAATCCATGAAAGACATTTCGAAACAAAAAGATATTCCAGGCCAAAATTCCTATGGATTGTTTTTAAAATAAAATATTTTAGGACAAAATTCTTGAAAAAAGTCTTGAAACAAAAAAAATTTGGGCTACACTCTTGAAAATTGTTTTCAAAATAAAATATTTAAGGACAAAATTCTTGGAAGAAATTTTAAAATAAAAAAATATTTCATGACAAAATCCCTAAAAAAAGTTTTAAAACAAAAAAAAAAATATTACAAGCTAGAACTCTTGGAAGTTGTTTCCAAAATAAAATATTTCAAGACAAAATCTCTTGAAAATATTTTGAAACAAAAAAAAAGGTATTTCATGTCCAAATCTCTAGAAAAAGTGTTAAAAAAAGTATTCCGGACTAAACTCCAAAAAGTTATTTTCAAAATAAAATATTTCAAGACAAAAGTCCCTAGAAGAAATTTTTTAAAATAAAAAATATTTTTAGGATAAAACTCTTGAAAGTTATTTCTAAAACAAAATATTTTATGATAAAGCACTTAGAAGAAATTTAAATAAAAAATATAGAAAGCATTTCAAGATAACTCTTAAAATTTATTTTCAAAATAAAAATATTCTAAAATAAAGTTCTTAAAAGAAAATTTTTTGGAAACAAAATTGAGATTTATTTATTTATTACACTACAAGTGTTCACATAAATAAATCTTGAAGGGGAATTTGTAGATATAAACAATATTATTTTTATATTTGGACTAATATAAATTATATAGTCCAAAGTCTTTCAATTTTCTTCTAGAAAACATGGGCCAAAATCCTTAAAAGAATAGTGTAATGAAATATTTTACAGAAGCTTCTATATCATTTGGCTTTTTTATTAAAATAAAATAATTAAAAAATATTTTCAAAGTTGTTTTCTTGATTTTAAAATATATTATCTAAAATCTTTCAATTTGCTTATAGGAAACATGAGCCAAAACTCAGGTAAATTAGCTCAGCCATTTTGGATTTAAGGATCTAATTTGGCACATTAAGTTAAGCACTTTTTTCTCAAGTCTATAAAAGGTTGGGGGTTCACAAAAGAAAAGGAAGGGGAAAAGACCTTCCACAATCGAAGATAAATGCTTCTCACAAAAGAGTCTTTCAATCTTCAGTCCCCTCTAAGAAAAAGATAAAAAACATAAATATCTATAAACAAATAGAGAAAACTCTCAATTATCTTTCCACAGAATAGTCTTTACATCTTCTAGCTCTAAAGAGTAGATAGAAAACATAAACCTTTGTAAGTAAAGAGAGAAAACTCTTAAGTATTTTCCCATATAGTAGTTTTTACATTTTCTAGCCTTTTCAAGAAAAGATTGGAGACATAAATCTTTGTAAACAAAGAAAGAAAACTCTCAAATGATTTCCCATAAAGTAGTTTTAAAATCTTCAAGAGGCAAGATAAAATCATTTATAACTATAAGATAAAATCTCAAATATTTCAAATAGAAGAGTCTTTAACTCTCAAACAATGGAGAAAACCACAAAAAATACAAAGCTTCTATAACCAAAAAGGTAAAATCTTAAATGCTTCTATTAGAGGAGTTTTTTGAGGAAAAGAGAAAAGGGAGAAAAAAATGCACCTAAAAAAGACTAGTGGAAAGTCTTTCAAGCAAAAGCCTTTCAGGTGAAAGCCTTCTAGGCAAAAGTTTTTTGAGTTTCAAGAAATTGAGTATAAAGCATTATTTTTCAATAAATCAAGAATTAAAGCTTTTATGATTAAAAAAAAAGCTTCCATAAGCTTAAGATTTCAAGAAATTAAGCATAAAATTTTATTCTTTAATAAATTAGGAAAAAAATCTTTATAATCAAAAGTGTTTCCTAGAGCTTAAGATTTCAAAAAATTAAGTACAAAAGCTTTGTTCTTTAATGAATTTAGAATAAAAGCTTCTATAACAAAATGCTTCCAAGAGCCAAAATTTCAACAAATTAAGTAAAGCCTTCAAGATAATAATTCTAAGTGTCCCATTGAAGCAAGAGATCAAGCATAAAAGCCTTCTTCTTCATAAAATTGAGAAGACAACCCAAATTTATGTTGAAGAGGGAGATCAAGCGTGAAGGTCTTCACCTTTAACCAAGTGACAAGTTAATCAGAGGATCATAAGAGAGAATTCCTATAAATTTAGGAATTAAATTTTTAATTTATTTACCATATAGATTGTGAAATTTATATAGAAAATTTGTCTACAAATTCCTTGCATGCCTGATAGACACTTTTTTCCTTTCATCTTTCTTGTTAGAAAGAAAGCTTAAACCTTAAATAAAAAAAAATCCAAATATCAAATTCAAAAGCACAAAATTTTGGTTATGAAAAACATGGATGACATGTGTGTGCTTATGGAAAATCTAGCTAACATTGAAAGAGGAACTCCATTTGCTATTAAGGTTTAAAAAATTACACTAGTACTGTATTTAGTAAAGTTTTCTAATCATGGAAAAAAGCAGGTTGTTGCTTTTAAAAGGACAATCGTTGTCCTTTATCTGCAAGGGTGAAAAGTGACTAATTATTCTTGACATTATACTTAATTGCCAAGTCACAAACTACTTCTGAGTCCCTAAAAAGGAGGTGGGCTGATTACACCTCTAATAAATTAGAAGACTTTGTGCTAGTCATGAACATGGAAGCTGAATCTGCTAACAACCATTTCCAAGAAATGACTCAAGTTATTGAAAAATTAACAAATGTTATTGAAGAAAAAAACAAGCAAATTGAGTCTCTTTTGACTCAATTAAAGCAGCAAGTTATTTTCGGGGGAGACTTTTTTGGCTTCAAAGGACATAAAACTCCTTTTAAGAAGGATAAGCCAGAATCCTTGGAACAAAAATAAAAGAAAGAATAACAAATCATGAAGGTTATTCAAGATACCTTTTGAAATTCTGAGAAAATCTCTGCAGGTTCATCGTTTGTCTAGCAATTCCAACACATGATTTTGGACACAATTTGAGCCCAATATGGAAGATCCCTATAATCCTCTTTGGTTTATAAAAAAATCATATTCTCGAAAGATTAATGATATGTGTATGCTGTTAGGATACCAACCTACAGAATTTCAATAATTTGATGGAAAAGGAAATCCAAGGTAGCATGTTACTCATTTCATTGAAATGTACAACAACGTAAGAACCTATGGGGATTTGATGGTAAAACAGTTTGTTTGATCCCTTAAAGGTTTTTCCTTTAATTGATATATTGATCTTCTAATAGGTTTAGTAGATAGTTGGGACTAGCTAGAACAAGAATTCCTTACACACTTTTATAGCACTCGTTATATGGTCGATTTTGTAGAATTGGCTATAACAAAGCAAAAAGAAGATGGGCTTGTCATTGATTACATCAAACAATGGAGAAATCTTATCTTAGGCTACAAAGAACCAATTAATGAAGCATCTTCCAATGACAGGTGTGTTCAAGGCATGCATTACCAATGTGAAATGGGCCTAAGCCCACGAGCTTTACGGATTGCCTACGGATATGATAGGGCTCAAATGGGTTGCTTAAATAGGCTCGGATCTGTGCAAGCTTGCCCAAATTATCATACTCTAGGTCCAATTTTTTTTAAATCTTTCCTTTTTAGATATGCTTATAATTGTAATATACGTGCCCAACCCAATGAACCCATTGTGTAAGATAATACCCATTAGACATTAGTCTATTACTTATTTAAAAAGAACTAATAAACCATAAAATAATAAAACATAAAAATAAATAAAACTCAAAATAAAATATGGGCCTACCTAGCCTGTTGACGAGACGGGCCAGATTTTCTCTTATAAGGCCATTTTTAGGTACAGGCTTAAACGAGTTAGCTCATATGGGCTCTGATCACGTGTGGGCCAAGCCCATTTGATCCTGACTTGTTTGTTGTACATTACTATAATGCATTGGGGATTATTTTTCAGTCTCAAAGGAAACATGCCATATTCCTTTGAGGAATTGGCAACTAAGGCTTATGACTTAGAAATATAAATCACAAGGCACGAAAGTTATCTATACCCTCGTGAAAAGAAAATTTTGAAGAAAGATTGAAAATACCTAAAAACAAAGCAAGCCATAGTCATTACAACTGCTCTGACTAAAATCTCCACAAAATCTTCCAAGTAATTGACTATCCTTATTATTCCAAGTATTATCAAATAGTTAGTCATCTGATTGAGAAGTGTTTCATCCTTAGAGGGATAATCTTGAAACTAGAAAGGGATGGAAAGATATGGCTTAATTTCAAAAAAGGTATTACTTCCACTAATGTTGTTATGATTAGCTTTGGATCATGGGACCGTATTCCAATTCTAACAAATGTTAAAACATCTTTCAAGAATGAAAAGGTGTTTTAACCTCAGATGTTCCAATTCTTAAAATGGGGGTATCATTTTATCTTTTTATCTCACTATTTTTCTTTTGAAAGGTGCAATTTCAATGGAATTCTAAGTGGATGGCAAACCAACCATGGTCTATCCATATTTAGGAATGCCTAATAAGGCAAACCAATATGGTCTATCTCTCTATGAGATAATGATAGATGATTTGGAAGTTTAGGAATCTTTATCAGAGTCAGAAGATAAGAAATGGGATGATTGGTCAACTTTTGTCAGTAAGAAGAAAAGACAACTAAAGTTTATGTGAGTTATTTCTTCCAAACTAAATGACATCCTAGGGGCATTAGCTTCCAACATCAAACTTGATGAAGTCCATGCAACATTATCTTTCAGCATAAAGGAAGGGGGAATACCCTTTTTCCATTGTGGATGATGGCTAAAAATGGGTAGTTGTCAAGTCATAAAGGCACCAATGACTAAAGACATTACCCCATCAATCAAATTAGACAAAAGAAATTCTAGAAATCAAATTCAAGAGGCAAGCATGATGCCACAAGGTGGAAGAGAAATAGTGAAAGAAAAATCTCAGTAATCGTTGTTAGAAGATGAAAAAAATTATCTAACTACCTTAAAAGCCTATTATCCTAGAAGAGTATTTTTCAAAAGGTTACCTTTTAGAAGGATATGTTATATCCTATATAATAGACATTCCGACAAGATTTATTTTGAAGAGGAAGTCATCACGGAAGCACTTCCCATCTCTATGCCAAAAACATGAAAAGTAGAATATTCATCATCGACTAGTTCAAAAATGGTAAAAGTGAAAGTAAAGGTTTCAAAAGAGCAATCATCCATGAAGGATGTTGCCACCTTAAAGGAATACTTAACTTTGCCTATAACTTCTCTTCAAAATTTGGCAATGTCAAATTAGTTACTGCAAAAAGTTAGAAGAAGTAGAATGATGTCTAGGAGGATGGCTCGATTCAAAAGTGTAGAAATTGTTGGGAAAATTATATCTATGCATATTAAATATATCGATCATTAGCATGAAGTATGCACAATGGAAATTTAAAATTTCTCTTAAACCTGAATCATGTTATTTACTTATTAATTCATAAGATAATGTATAATTTAAATAAACCATGAACTAGTAATTTGAGTTATACATTCTCAAAAGTAGTTCTTGGAATTCTTAGTCTCTAAATCTAAGTTTAATCTCCAAGCAATTCTATAAACAAGCCCCAAGATCAACTCCGTCAGATTGTGTCCAAACAAGTTCTTTAGATTGATCTCCAACACCAACAATGATCCACATGAACCTAGTTGATTAAAAGCCTCCACCAAGTTCCAATGATCAATAGAGTAAGAAATTCAACCATTCAGCTGAGGAAGTGTTAGCTCTTCAAGGAATCATAATTCACTAGAGCAAGATTGAGTGTTTAAATGTAAAAAGAAAATAAGTAAGATCATAGAAAGAGAGAGTCAGTGCACAAAAATTATATTGGGCTAAATAATTCTAGTGTGTTATTATTATTTTCGATTTGGCTTTTCTCCTTCATAAATAGGAAAGTTTGAAGTACAAGTAAGAATGAGGCAGCTTCATTAGTGGCGTATAAGTTAAGGTTGCCTCTTGCTTATGCCGTCCACTCAAAGTGGGTGAGTTGGATGGCTAATGCAACTCTTTAAGCCTAACGAGTCCACATTTCTTAACCTAATGCTCCCTCTTTTGTGTCCTATAAGTTCAAATACTTTCTTATGAGTTCATACTCATAAATTCTCTTTTTGTAACCATCTTCTTGTTATTTTAATTAACTTAAAACAATTTCTACATAAGGAACCATTCCTCTATTCTAGATCTCCTCTAGTATTAATATAAATATTCTTCAACATTTAAATATCAACTATGAAAATTTATTACTATTTAGTAATTATGATCTCCATTAAAATTATTAAATTTTTGACTAATTAACATTTTTGATCACATTAGAACACTTAATTAATCATTTCAAATTTTCAAGATATTCATCCATTTCAACTCTTGAATTCCTAACATTTCACAGTCTAACTTTCCTTTGACTTTGGATCAAAATGATTCTATTGTGTATGACTAATCAGACTTCCATGCATACTAGCGATGAATTTGTTTACAAGCTTCCATTAACTTAATTAAATTAAAATTTCTTTTAATTTAAACATAATTTTTCCAAATTGTTCAAACAAATTTATAGATTATGGTTGGCTTCTAACAAAGCATCATGACCACCTAAATGCCAAGAAAAATTATTTAGAAATCAAACTTTTCATGACAAGGTGTTAATGTATAATTCAATCCCCTTTATCTCTTGATATTCAAATTAAACTAAAGGTATGGTTTAAGTGTTAACCTTATGAACGTCCAATCTAAGGTGTATGTTTGACCATATGATATCTCTTAATTGTTCATACATATAACTTCTTTTATGTATCGTTAATTGATTATACATAAAACTCCTTTTATGTATCAATCAATATATAGGCATATGATTTTGGTTGTAATACAATCATCAAAACATCTTTATAATATCTATTTTTTGTTACCAAGGAGGATGAATTTTCTCTTAATCAATCGCTACCTTTGTATACTTTGTATTGTACTCAACATTATTTGTATCTATTCTTTCAAAAGTGTATGCCTAGAATAAAATCAAAGTACATGACTTCACACATAAGATACTATGTTAATCTCAAGTCTAAGAATTACTTACAGCACATTTTATATGAAAGTCTATTGGCACATGGTAAGTTGGTAACAATCCATATGGTATCTTAAGGTAGGTCAATCCAATCATATGTTCTTTAACATATACCCATATGTTTGTCCAAATATCTCCATATCAAATAGAGTATGGGATTACTGCATTCTTTTAAATAATGTGACATAACATATGCTACTTTACTCATGAATGATTGATATCTTATTTTCTTAATTATTCCACAATTATGGATATTTAGAAATTATAACTATATGTACAAATTATCTAATAATCTTAATCTCTATTGTAATTTATTTGTACATAATTACAACTTCAAGGACTTCATCCAAGATAGTATACATATATTTAAGACTATATTGATAAAGAGGCCAAAGCATAATGTTTTATTAAATATGCTAAGATGTATAGTATCCATGTCATTACAACAATTGTCTCTAGGGCATTCTATAATAATAGAAATTATTTGAAATTGTTAGATATGAACAAGGCAAACCACAAGAGCTTGGAAGCTTAGATCCCGTTCTTACCAATGAACAAACTTATGTTGTAGCGAGAAATGATAAAGAATTGCAGCAAAATGGCAAGCTACCTTAACGCCATTGACAAGAATAAGGCTACAAGCTGCAAAAGCTAATTCCTACTCACATCAAAGTAAAAAAGGTGTCTTCCAACTCCATAATCATTCAAATTTATGAGGTTGAAGACATGGGGAATAAGCAAGATGAGGTAATTGTCCAACCTCTCCAAACTTTCTATGGATGCCTTTGTGAACAAGTAAATAATGTTTCCATATTTGAATGGTGAGGCTCAAAAGTTACATTTCATGGATACACCGAATCTCTAAAGTAGGCTTTTGTCTTTTTCAGGCTTGGAAATGTCAATGCTAATGTGGAAGTCCAGTCTAAAAAAAAAAAGAAACAAAGATTCAAAAGGCATAAACTAACATTGTTTGTAGTGAGCAAAAACTATAAAGAAAAGTTGAAACAAAGTTTTCAACAAAACTTACGAGTTGTCAATTCCCACACAAATAAACTTTAAAGAAAGAAAGAAAAAGCCAAAAGACTTTAAGTCATTTAGAAGAAGAATTTGTTTGTGTAAACCATGTCATTACTGAAGAGCCTTAGGATAAAGAATTAGATTCCAACGAGCTATGTTTGGAAGATGAACCTATGCCTACACCTTCCACATTTGTGTAAGGGGGCAAGATACAGTAGACAATTTAGAAGAGTTAAACTTGGGGAGGAAGATGATAGTAAGCCCATCTTCTTAAGTGCTTTTCTAATTTTGGAAGAAGAGGTTGAATACTTCAAAGTACTCAAAAAGTATAACAATGTATTTGCATGGTCCTATAAGGAAGTGCCGAGACTTGATCTAAAGGTAGTTGTCCATCACTTTTTTGTTAAGAGTGGAGTGTGTCCAGTCAAGTAACCATAACAATGATTCCATCCCAAGCTAATTCCATAAATTAAAAGCAAAGTTAACAAATTCATTGAAGCAAAATTCATTCAAGAAATCAAATATCCAACTTGGAATGTAAATATCCCTTTTTTAAGGAAAAAGAATGCACAAAGTAGAGTTTATGTAAACTTTCAAAACTTAAACAAAATCTATCCAAACTTCTCCATACCAAATATTAATGGGTATGAAAGTTTATCATTCATGGACGAATCATCTAGATATAAGCAAATCTGAATGACTCAAAAGACTAAGAACTCATTGCATTTTGTCCTCCTATTCAAGTTACTCCATATGCATTAGTATATGGTGTGGACGTAGTCGTTCTGCTAGAGTATCAAATTCCATCCTTGACGATTCCAATCTAAAAATGCCACACAATTAAAGAAAATGCTTGCTTGAGGCTGGAAGAATTACAATCCTTGGATAAAAAAAGGTTGAAAACATACTAAAGGTTGGAATGTTATCAAGCTTATCTATCTAAAGCTTTTGACAAGAGAGTCTACACTATTCCAAGTAGGATACCTTGTTCTTTACATTTGGTAAATCAAATATAAGCTAAATTAATTCAAAAGTCTTATGCTTCTAATCACATGAGGGTAAACTGCAAATTACTTATGGCTCAATGAGTTAAAATTGTGTTTACTAAAGCTAAATCCAAAAAAAAAAAGTCTTGTGCTTCTAACTGCATGAGGATAAACAACAAGGTATTCCATGCTCGCATGAGTTAAAATTGCATCCAAAAAAGCCAAATCCAAAGAAAAGGTCTTGTGCTCCTAATTGTATAAGGGTAACCTATAAGTTACTCCAAGTTCATATGAGTTAAAACTGTATCCAACAAAGCCAAATCTAAAAAAAAAAGGGGTCTTGTGCTCCTAATTGAATGAGAGTAAACTGCAAGCTACTCTAAGCTTGCATGTCCAATAAAGCCAAATTTAAGAAAAAAAATAAGTTATGCTCCTAATTGCATGAAGGTTAACTACAAGCTACTCTAGGTTTGCATGAGTTAAAACTATGTCCAATAAAGCCAAATCCAAGAAAAAAAAAGTCTTGTGTTCCTAATCATATGAGCATAAGTTATGAGTTAATCTAGGCTCACATGAATTAAAACTATGTCCAACAAACCAAATCCAAAAAAGAAAAATTCACCCTTTTTATCACAAGAGGATAAAGTACAAGTTACTATAGGATTGTAAGAGCTAAGGTTATATCTAGGAAGTTAAATTTAAGAAAAATTCACCTTTCTTCTCACAAAAGGATAAACTACAAGTTATTCTAGGATGGCAAGAGCTAAAATTGCATCTAACAAATCAAGTTCAACTCAAACCCAAGGAAACAAAATGGTCATCCTTTTTATTACAAAAGGATAAAATGCATGTTATTCGAAGATGGTATGAGTTAAAACTACATCCAATAAATCAAATTCAAGTCAAACTCAAGGAAACAAAAAATTCAACCTTTTTATTACAAAAGATAAATTAAATATTACTCCTAACCCCCATAAGTATAAATTTTGTACATCTCAATTAAAATAAATTTATTTTATTTTATTTTACATTATCTAGATGGGTATGAATTGTGAATAACTTTTTCTCTCCAAAGTTAAGTCAATTGTTTTTGACTTAATGCTTGTTCAAGATCCTTTAGTAACTCAGAACCTAAATTTATAGGCATTCATATACCCCCAACAAAAGTTTTGAGAATTTAAAGTTTTTCAAACAATGCTTCTCATGTTTTGGGTTTCGATTTCATAAGACATAAAAGTGTTTAAGGTTCTATGGAACTTATAGATAGCTGGACATTCACATTCTTCATCCACAAAGCCATAAACTTTGTATATGAAGAATAATCCAACCCAAGCAAAATGCTCGAGAAAAGAATATGTAGCCAAATTAAGTTTTCATTTAATATCGTAAGAAAGGGATGTTTGACCTAAATCCTTATAAATATTGGCTAGAATAGGCATTGTATGTGACATCGAAGCCATTCATAAGGCAGCTTTGAACATTCCTAAATAAAGGTGATCATCTTTGGAAAGAACGTAATGACATAGTCATAACACTACATATGCAGCTAGTAGTAGCTCTTCCCAAAGGTTTTGATTCAAGTTGAGGCCCAAGTGAACAAATGGATCAATGCCCTCAATTGAAGTTGGAATGGTAGTGAGATTTAGCTTCATTAGATGAAAGATCTTAGCCCATTACTAATGGCTAACATAATTTGTGAGCTTAGAAGTAGATATTAAGTTTTTATACTTGGAAAAAAAACTCCAAGGATTTGAAGTATGGTTTTCTCTATGTTGAAAAAAATAATTAGGGTTTGTGTTGAGAAAAAATGGAGAGACCAGAGAGAATTAGAGAAAAATTATTAAATAAAATAAGATGGTTGAATTTTATAAGACTTAACCCTACTCCTTTATTTATGTAGAACCTATACAAGAGTTAGAGTTCTAATAAAACTTAATAACTTATTGACTTATCAAACTTATGACTTATCTCCAGTATTATAATCTAATTAAATAACCTACTAATTTTTTAGTCATATATTCTATCTCTAATTTCTAACACTCTCCCTCAAGCTAAGGCTTCAAAAGCTTAAACTTGCTACATTAATTTGAACTTTCAAAAATAAAATGTAATAAAAATAACTATAAAGAAAACTTAAACTTGAAACTTCACGAACAACCGGTAATAAACACAATATGTGAATAACTTTCCTTTAATGCAAACATTCACAAACCCAAAGAAAAAAAATAATGTGAAAACTTTAGCAGATGCAACTCCTAAAAGTCTTCAGCCAACTACCCCGATAGCTCCCTTAACCTTCTTTTAGTTGTTTTCCTTGGCATAAATGACATAACTTTTAGAAGTCTTCTACTAACTTTCTTGAGTTGCTTTCTCAACTTTTTAGTTGGTCCTCAAAATTACCAACACCTATGGTTGGAATTACGCTAAAACCACCAATACTACCATAAACTATATTGCTCCTAAGTTGTGTTTATTTCAACCAACTCCAAGGCATCAAAGTAAGAAATACACTTGAATAGAAAAACGAAACTTAAGAACCAATCCATTACTAGGCACCCAATACTAGTGGTCTAAACTATTTCAAATAGAGGATAACCTCACTAAATTAGACTTGTGTAAACATAAGTCATGCCAAACAATTCTCCAAATCACATGAAGACTCAAAAATTCACCAAACACTGCTCTAAATCACATGAAGGCACCAAAATTTACCAAACAATCCTCCAAATCACATGGTAGCACAAAAAGTCACCAAATAGTGCTTCAAATCTTGTAAAAATATCAAAAATCAAAATTCATCAAATAGTGCTCCAAACATACATAGCACAAAATGTACCAAAATATACTCAACCAACATAATTTTGGCCATAACAAAATTTCAAGACCCAAAGCTACACTTAACACCTTTTCAACATCGAAACCATTATCGCCAAAACATTGCCAAAAAAACTACTTCTTGTAGTAGCTCACCAAATCATCAGAAGAACAGTACCAAAAGTTTTAAACTCCAAATGTTTCACCAAGTTTGGTTTTTAATTGTCAATATAGAGTTATTGCATAAGGGCTAAGGCCTCTAAAATCAGCCAATGCAGCATGTCTTCAAAACTTACAGCAAACTGCATCCAAAATGGCATTAAATTCTGCCAAATTGAGAACATCTAGCTTATCCAAAAATAACCACACTAAATTATTCCAAATAACCTCCAAACAAACCCATAATCAAATACACATGCATATGTGAAAGTTCTCTAAATCCCTGAAGCACTAATAACAAACTAAAGAAGCAATAATTAATTCTAGAAAATCCATAAAGTAGCAAAATAAGAAACAGCTTATGCTGCCCCACACTAAAAATATGTCACAAGTCTCTAAAATCACCAAATTAGGTTGCATAGATTGCAAAATCAACATTATTTAGACCAAAAACACACAAAACTAGAAGCAATCAACCAAATTGGAGCAAATGAAACCTAAACTCAACTCCAACTCATCCAACTTGGTGGTAACTCGGCATAACTCGGTCATAACTTGCCTTGACTCAATATGACTTGCTATGACTTAATGATAACTCATCTTAACTTAGTGATGACTCACCTTGACTCGATTGTAACTTGTTATGACTTAGCCTGACTTGATGCCAACTTGCCTAACTTAACTCTGACTAGCCTAGCTGTACATCTCAGAATCATGCCAACTAACAAAAACATCTTTGTTGAACTGAGTTAGAGCCGCTATAGCAAAAAGTCAAATGTTCCCAAACTCTCTTTGAACACTTTGAATTACATAGAATTTCCTCTAATGAGTAAAAGACCTTGAATTTTAGCACTAGCTCCTGTATGTTATAACTTGAGATTGAACCTTTGTGAAACTCATTCCTTGAACTAAATCAAAAGATCTACCAACTCTTCCTCATGCTTGTCCAGCTTAACCAACACTCAAAAGCAGCAACCATTGTTATGGTTAAAAATTGTTGTAACTCAAAAAACATATATATGTACTTTTTTTCCTTTTGTTCTTTTCTTTCACCCAAACTTCATCAATACTAATAATGAAAAATAAATAAAATTAAAAACATCTACTAGAATAGTAACTCTAAACATTTTTTTTAACAAAATTAAATAACTCATAATAATAAAACAAAATTAAATCTAAATTTATATGAAAACTATGAAAGCAATTCAATCCCACTTGAGGTTGCTAGAAGTGTTATAACACACAAGTCCTCGAGGTGAATGATATCACTCTAATACTATGTTAAAAAAATAATTAGGGTTTATGTTAGGGAAAAAGTAGAGAGGTTAGAGAGAATTAGGAAAAAATTATTAAATAAAATAAGATGATTGAATTTCATAAGACTTAACTTTACTCCTTTATTTATATAGAGTCTATATAAGAGTTAAAGTTCTAATAAAACTCAACATTTTATTAACTTATTTAAACTTATGACTTATCTTCAGTATTATAATCTAACTAAACAACCTAATGATTTTTTAGTCATATATTCTATCTCTAGTTTTTAACATTTTATATCAAAAGTTTAGCCAATAGAAGTGCTAAATTTGATCCAGAACAAATACAAAAGATAAGAGCATGACTTCGGAAGCTCTTTATCCATCTCAGATAGACTTGGAACCACTTCCTTATAATAATCTTTAATGACTGAAAGTTCAGTCAATTAGTGCATCTCCCATAGATAAATTTCCAACTTTCTATGGCTAGTAAAAAAAGTATTACTTTCTGAACACTCAAGCTCATAATCTAAGCCATCTAGATGTTGGTTATTATAGCCAACATTTGTATATACAAAAAATTATTTTTATATTTGGGCTAATATAAAATATATAATTCAAAGTCTTTTGATGTGCTTCTAGAAACATAAGCCAAAACTCATGTAAATTGGGTTGGTTCATTTGGGATTTAAGGATTTAACTTGGCCTATTAAGTTAAGTACCTTCCACTCAAGTCTATAAATAAGCTAGGGTTCACAAATGAAGGAGGTAGACCTTCTGCAGTCAAAGAAAGATGTTTCTCGTAGAAGAGTTTTTAAATCTTCAATGAAGATAGAAGATATAAACGTTTATAAGCAAAGAGAGAAAACTCTCAACTACTTTCCTATAGAGTAGTCTTTATATCTTTCGACCTTTCCAAGAAGTAGATAAAAGACATAAACCTCTATAAGTAAGAAAGAAAACTCTCAAGTGTTTTCCCTCATAATAGTTTTTACATCTTCCAGCTCCTTCAAGAACATATTAAAAATAAAAAGCACTGCAAGCAAAGAGAGGAAACTCTTAAATACTTTCCCATGAAGTAGCCTTCAAATCTTTAAGAAACAAAACAAAAGCTTTTGCAACCAATGAGATAAAATTTCAAGTGGTTCAAATAGAAGAGTTTTCAACTCTTAAATAAGGGAGAAAACTAAAAAAGACACAATTTCTATAGCCAATAAGATAAAATCTCAAATGCTTCATCAGAGGAGTCTTCAAGTTTTCCAAGAAAAATGGAAAAGGGGAAACAAAAAGGTGTAAGAACGGGTCCGGCCAAAGAGGGGAAATTTCAAAAATTTTTCAGCAGACACACTCACTTGGCCGAACCCCTTCTCCCCGGATTCCCTTTGTGTAGAGGTTCAAAATAATTAAATACAAGAGAG
>JANHAO010011824.1:0-16737 GCA_026873985.1 Saraca asoca | reverse complement strand
TTTTTAATATTTATAAATATATCCCTATATTTTTATTATTTACGCGTATCCCCCACGTGTCGGTGTCCTATATTTTTTGAAAATGTCATATCCTCGTGTCCGTATCTGCGTTTCCCCGTGTCCACGTGTCAATATCCGTGTAACATAACTCATGAGTACTAATCATATGATGGATTAATATATGCGTAGTAAATAAAAATATTTGATGAAATTATTTATTAGATTAAATGTTCATCTAAAAATATATCATTACAATTTTTTGTTTATTAGATTTTTCTTTAAAACTAAATAATTATAATTTATTATATTTATTAATTTTTCTTTTAAGAAATAAATAATTATAATTTATTATATTTTCTTTTAAGAAATAAATAGATATAATTTATTATATTTTTTTAATAAATAGATAATTTTAGATAAAAATGAATTGATTATAGATAATGGTGTCTTTTTACATATTAAATATAAAACAACTAATTGAAAATAGAGTTTCTAACTTTTTTAAATTAGCTTTTTCAAGAATCAATCTGCTGACTTAAATAGTCATCTATCAAATATTAAAAAGTCAATTTGCTAACACTATTTAAATAAGTTAAAAGCTAATAAAAAAACTATTTATCTAACATCAAAGTGTGCATATTTAACACACTTCACACTCTCATTTAAAGTCAATCCTAATTCTACACAACAATATCAATCATATTTTCATCACATCAGACTAAATATTTAGTTAATATCAGAGTGTGAGATGTGAGGCTTCAGAGTTTGGAATAGTATTATTCAGTCTTGTTCCAATTTAACCGAATGTCCCCGTTAAACCATGATAAAGAACAAAAGTATTGAAAATGTTGAGTTCAACTTCTGAAAGTAATACAGGGAAAAAAATATTAACGACATATATGTTATGATGTAATCTAGATTTACTATGGTAGTTAGTCAGTGGTTAGTTATGGTGGTTATTGTTTCATTTAGTTAGTTAGTTAGCTGTTAAATAGAAATAATGTATAAAAAGCTAAAGGTTGTGCATTTCGTGTATGAACTGAATGAATAAAAACAGAGGTTCTATGAAAAGGCTTCATTAATTCTTCTTCTAGTTTTTCTCTCAAAGAAGTTTATTCTTTATTAAATTTCTTCAACAGTTTGGCATCAAGAGCAAGGTTCAGTCATGGCTGCAACTGGAGGATGTCTTCACACCACATTTCCTATGTTGGATGGCAAATACTTTCATAGGTGGAGTATCCAAATGAAGGTAATTTTTGGATACCAAGAAGTATTAGATGTGGTTATGAATGGAATTGGAGAATTGGAGGCTAATTTAACAAAGGCGCAGTAGCAAGCTCACTTGGAGAACAAAAAGGAAGACTCTAAAGCATTGTTCTTTATTCACCAAAGTGTTGACAATGGAGTATTTGTGAAAATTGTAGTAGAAGCTTCAACAACCAAGATGGCATGGGATACTCTAGAAAAGAGCTACAAAGGAGTAATTAAGAAGGTCAGGCTTCAAACGTTAAGAAGGTAATATGAGTTACTTCAGATGGATGGCAGAGAAAGTATCATTAACTGTTTTACAAAGGTACTTATACTGACTAATCAAATGAAAACAAATGGAGAAAAAGTAGAAAATTCAAGCCTAATTGAAAAGGTCCTACGCACACTCTTCCACGATTTGATTACATTGTTGTTGTAATCGTGGAATCAAAGGATCTTGGTGCCATGACTATTGATGAATTGCAAGGTACATTGGAAGATCATGAACAAAGGCTAAATGAAAAAGCCTCTGACAGATCCGTTGAGTAATCCTTTCAATCTCAATTACATCTGAAAGGAAATAATGGCAACAGTGAAGATACATGGAGAAACAAGAAGAACTGGACAAGAGGCAGAGGAAACAATCGCACTAGAAATTCTCATGGAAGAGGTTCAAGAAATAAAGAATCTTAAAAAAGTGAAAAGGAAGAGTCTATTCAAGAAGATCAGTTAGGAAATAGAGCCTAGAAGAAGACATATGGCAGAGGAAGAGGCTTGGACACTTTGCTAGTGAATGCAGAACCAAGAAAGTGAATCAAAAGAGTGATGAAGAAGCCAGATTTGCTCAAGAAGAAGAAGAAAATAATATGCTGCTGATGGTTACATCTAGACCAGAAGACTCACAAACAAATTCCTGGTTTCTAGATACAGGTTGTTCAAGCCACATGACTGGAAAACAAGAGTGGTCTGTTGACTTGGATACAGCAGTCAAATCAAAAGTAAAGTTTACAAATAATAGCACAGTACCAATTGAAGGAAAAGGAAGAATTCTGATTCAACAGAAAAATGGTGGCTATGAATACATCTTAGATGTTTTCTTTGTCCTAACAATGAAGAATAACTTAGTCTGGGCCAGCTACTTGAGAAAGGATATTCAAGGAAGTTGGAGTAGAATCACTTTAACAGTTTTAGATGAATGGAATAGGAAAATATGTAAGGCACCTTTGTCTAAGAATGGAACATTCAAAAGTGAAATTAATGCAAAATGGTGAATATCAGTGTCTCTCAGCAGTTATGAATGAAGAAAGTTGGGCCTGGCATCTTAGATATGGACATCTCAACTTCAGGAGTCTCAACCAGTTACGGAGAGAATGGTAATAGGATTGCCTGTGATCAATCAACTAGACGAGCTTTGTGAAGCCTGTATATCGGGGAAGCAGCACAGGAGGACTTTAAGCAAATCATACAAAGAACCACAAATATGCTTGAGCTGGTGTATTCAAATGTGTGTAGGCCTATGAACATCCAATCTCTAGGTAAAAACAGTTACTTTATACATAATATATTCTTGTTTGGATAATGTATAGAAAAATAACTTTTTAATGTTAAATTATTGAAAAAAAATAAAGAAATAGAGAAAGTTGTTATTATTGGAGCTAGGATAATAAAGACAAAATTAGAAAAAGTCAGACTAATATGAGTATAAATATGAATATTCTCTTTCAATAACCCAAATTATAATAAAATTTATTTTGTATAACTTTTAATTTAATTGTTATAGTTGATTGAAATATTTTAAAAGTACAACTAAATATTTTTAAAAAAATTTATAATTAATTATTTGACCTATAATTGATTATTGAAAATTCTAAACACTATATCAAATATGAATGCAATTGTTGGATTTTTCAGATTTGGTTTTGGCTAAGAACTTGGTTAAAAGAAAGAAAGAGATATGCTGCAATCACACCACTTTATTGAACCTCATGTTGCTATTTAAATATAATAAAACATAACAAAAAAACTACTTAATTTATCCATATTCTACTGAAATAGTAACTAAATAGTTAAATACTAGGAACCAACTACAGCAGCAATAACTTTCATGTATTGCAGCCTACAATCTCTCTAATTAAGTTAGTTGCAACAAACTCCTATTTTTTCTCTAACTTACTCCAGCTAATGAGGCAATTTTCTCAACACTCCTCCTTGCATCAGTAGATGCACATGCCAAGCTTCATCCTCAGGAATTCAAACTTATCCTTAGGAAGAGGTTTCGTGAAAATATCAGCTAGCTAAACAAAAGTTTTGCAATAAATTATTATGATTTCACCACTCTTTTGGACTTTTCTGATGAAATACAACTTGATGTTGAAATCTTAGTCTTGCCATGAAAAACTAGATTGTTGGAGATTGGTATAGTTGCTTGGTTGTCCACATAAATTGGTGTGCTTCCTTATTACACCAAATATAAATCAAATAGAATTTTCCTCAGCCAAAGAGCTTGATTCATAGTTACAGTTACAACTATAAATTCTACTTCTGCACTTGATTGGGCTACAACTTCTTATTTTTTTGAACTCCAAGATAACACTCCAGAACCTAAAGTACAACAATACCCTGAGGTGCTTTTCATATTATCCAAAAATCTCCCCTAATCTGAATCAGAAAAACCTTCCAACTTGAATACTTGATTAGGTTTAAAAGGAACACCATAATCAAAAGTTCTCTTAATGTATCTAAAAACTCTTTTTGCAGTCTTGTAATGCTTCACATTAGCACAGTGTAAGAACCTTGAGAGGACACTTACAGCATGAAGGATATCAGGTTTTGTTGCAGTCAAATATATGAAACAACCATTTAGACTTTTGTAGATTCCCTCTTCAGCCTTCTCAGCACCATGTTGAGCAACCTCTAAAGCATCAACTATACCATAATAAAGTTCAATGTTAGAATTCTTTTTGTCAATTATTTTAAGGCCTCTAGGAATCTTTCCTTGTCTAACAGAATCAAAACCATCTGAGGTATCCTTGCCTTCCTTGCTAATGTTTCCCTTACCTTCCTTCATTGTCCTTATATATTATGTATTACGAAAAGATATCTCCAGAACCCTAGGTTTCCCCAAGTTATTGTGGCTGATGATTAATGAGTTTGGTAAAGAATTAGAACAATATTCATCATCCTTTCTCGTAGTCCTAAAAATTAGTGGACTACTAGAACTTAGAGCTCTAATTTCATTTGCCCCATTCTTTCCATCAGATGTAGGTGTCCTCATGCCAATTACTTTATGATAGACACCATTTTCATTGTTGTCCAACTCGACATTATGTTGTAAAGCAGCTTCTTTAACAGAGTCATGTTCTTTTGCTTCATTAGCAGCGAAAGAAACAGGTCTAGGCCCTATATTTATGGATGTAGAAGATGTCTCTGGTGCTCTTAGCTTTTCTCCAGGATCATCCAGCTCTTGCTCCTGCTTCTCCTTTTTACTTACATTCAACTTACAAATATCTTATTGAACTTCAAAATTGCCTTGCCTTGCAACAAAAAAGCTATAGATCCCACCTGAAGTGGGCGCAATTGCAGGGTATGAAGGCAATACTTCTTTCATGGGAATAGCTTCTGGAATAGAAGTTGAAACATTAATAAGACACTCTGGTGATCTATCTTTGGCATCTGAACAATCCAAACTTGCTGGGGAGTGGAGTTAATTATTAATATTCTGTATTTGTGCACTATCAATCCTTTCTATGTGTAGACTATTTGCACTTCTCAATGGCAACTTCTCCCTGCAAACAAGTCCTGACATATGATGATGCCATTCCTAACTTTATTCAAAGTAGAAGGTAGACCTTCCTCCTTAACTTTCTCAATGGCAACTTCTCCCTGCAAACAAATATTAGCATCACCATTTCCATCCACCTTCCAGCTATTAACTACAACATAAGCTGTGTGCTCATTTTTCCTCAAGTCTAAAGGAAAGCATTTACTTTTCATGCTAACCCTAAACACCTGTTGACCCTTAGCATCCTTCATCACACACATGTTATTCTCAAACAACAATTTGAAACCTTTTTCAAGCAACTGGCCAATGCTAAGCAAATTCTGATTAACTTCAGGTACAAAAAAAAAAAAAAAAACATTCAAAATCATCTTAGTACTTGAAGAGGTTTCCAATGCAATGGTACCTTTGCCATAACCTCCATGTAATCTCCATTGCCCATCTTCACCTTCATGCCATCGACCTTTTCAAGCATTATAAATAACTCTAGATTACTGGTCATATGATTGGAGCAAGCACTATCCACTAACCATGTTTCCCTTGAACAATTTGCTGAAAGACAATTTGCAGCAAACAACTGCTCCTCCTGGTCATCTGTAACATGAGCTTTTATAGCTTAATGAGATTTATTTTTGCATATCTTAGCAATATTCCCCAACTTCTTGTATTTGTTGTACCTAACATCTAGTCTCTTCCAACATCTGTTCAGTGGATGGCATTTCTTTCCACACTGTTCACAAGGAGGAAATTTTTCTTGCCACTACTTCTTGCCTTACTGTTAGACGATTCACTTCATCCTTCTTCCCTTTCTTTTGCAATTTGGCCTGCAATGCTCCCTCAATTGACCTTACATGTCTCATAAACCTTTTCTATTCCTGTGCTTGCAAGGCATTCAAAAGTTCTACCAAAGTGATGGTTGACATATCTTTTGAATTTTCCAAGGCTAAGATTGTTGTCTCAAACCGCTCAGGAACTATCACAAATAGCTTCTGCACTATCCTAGAATTAGCAAATTCATCTGCTAGAAATCTCACCTTGTTTGCAATTCTCAAAAGTTTATTTGAGTATTCTTGAATTGTCTCAGATTCCTTCATCCTCTGTAACTTGAATTCCTTAATTAGATTTAGCATTTGCATCCCCTTGATCCTCTCATCTCCATCATACTCTTTCTTGAGAAAATCCCAAATCTCTTTAATTATCTTGAGGGTGATAATTCTGGTGAATACTACTACGAAAATAACATAGAACAAATAAGATATGGCTTTTGACTTTCTCTGCTTCTTTTCTTTTTGATTCGTTAGTTCAGTTATTGTTGGATTCTCAAGCAAAGGAGGGATGTCATAATCCTCCCCAACAGCTTCCCAAAGGTTATTGGCATCTAGGAAAGCTTCCATTCTTACTGCCCAAACTTGGTAGCTTAAACCATTAAACACTGGAGAAGCTATAGTAGTAAAAGGGATTTTAGCTTGCATTGTGTTTTGTAGTTAAAGAAAGGTGTTTTAATTTCTGTAACAACACTATTTTTTTTTGGTCTCAAATTACTCACAGGTCCTACAGGTCTCACAAGACAAAAGCTCTTGATACCAACTTGTTAGATTTTTTAGATATGGTTTTGGCTAAGAACTTAGTTGAAAGAAAGAAAGAGATGTGCTGCAATCACACCACTTCATTGAACCTCAAATTACTATTTAAATACAATAAAACATAACAGAAAAGATACTTAATCTACCCATGTTCTACTGAATCAATAACTAAATAGCTAAATATTAGGAACCAACTATAGCAGCAACAACTTCCATGTATTGCAGCCTATAATTTCTCTAATCAAGTTAGTTACAACAAATTCCTATTTTTTCTTTAACTAACTCCAACTAATGAGGCAATTTTCTCAACAATAATCAACAAATAGAAGAAAAGCATGGCAAATATGTAAATAACCAAGTTTTGTCAGAATAAAAAAAAAGGATTAGTTAATCTATAGTTTGTTTGAAAGAAAAAATAAGATAATTGATAATAATTCAATTAGATTGAAAATTAATTATTCGTATCTTGTTATAAGTATAAAAAAGTAAAAAGTAAAATTTTCAATTTCAGCAACATATAATAGTTCCTTTTCTTTTTTTTATATTGTTTGGGACAACACGTCCATAAATCTCTAAATACGCTATAATCACGTGGTAATTCAAATTTTATTAATTAAAAATTTTAATTATTATATCAAACAAGCACTATAAATACATTGCATTATTGATTATATTTTTTGGTCCATCAAATTATATAGATGGTTTGTCAATCGTAACTTTAGCCTAATACAAATAGTACACTTTTGAACTAAATATATTGGATTACTAATGATAAGTTGTGGTCTAACAAATTATATAAATAACTTGCAATCCATGATTAGACGCTACAAAAATCCATTTTAAGTTATTATTGGATATGCAAATAAAACAAAACATGCAAGTAGAATGAAAAATGCTACATAGTTATTTTTATATAGGTTAAACCCTTATCATACCCATCTATTTTAACCGTAGATTTAAACAACATTCCAATTCAACAGTTTTTACAATGAATACGTGCTTTTGGTATCGGTATATCAATATCCAAACTTTTAATCTGATACGTTTGAATTGTCCTTTTGCTCAATTTTTTATTAATATTTTTTTTATCATTATCACCTTAAATTATTACTATCTATTATTATCGATCATTATCTATTACTATATATAGTTGTTGATTATTACTCACTATCATTAATTGATAAACTTTTGACATTAAACATTGTTAACTAATTATTTTCTAGTGACTAACCAATTTTTCAACGGAGATATTTTTAAAAATTTAATAAGATTCATAAAATATTCAAATTCTAATTTATTTTAATAATTCTTGTATATTTATCTTAAATTAAAAGATAAAAAAAATTAAGAAAATCACGTCAAGTTAAAGAAAACAATTAATTCATAGATGTTCCAAATTCCTATTATTTTTTTATTTCACTTGGCTGGTCTGAAGAAGTGAAGTGATCAAGTAAGTAGAAAAATTAAAGGTCCAAGTGAGAGTTTCAACCATCTGCAAGTGAGATTTTTTTCACTGACTCTGTTCTTTTACCTTCCCAATTCGTCTTGTCTCTTTCATTAAAGTTATAGTTACGTTCCCCAACATGCAACCAGGTTTTACTTAATTATTCTTTGCACATCAGCATACCTTTGTTGTCTGCTTTAGTTTCTTTAAGTTTTCTTGTTTGTTTAATTGGTTTTGCAAATAAGGCTATATCAGAGTGAACTGTCTGCATGTTTCTTTAACTTCAAGAAAAAGATCGTGTTGTGTTGCATGTCTATTTTAGAAGCTTCTTTAGCTGCTCTGAGCAAGAGAAAGCTGGGATCATTGTCTTATTGGGTTTTTGCTGGATGAAAGGGATTTTTCACCAAGAAGGATTTAAACTAACCTGAAGATTGCATGGCATTTGAGGGATTCTTTTCATGTTTTAGGCAAAGATGGTAAATTTAACATGTTTTACTTTGAAAGTCATGAAGGCAAGAGTATATGCATGCCAATGGTCTGTGGGTTGTACAAGGAGCTTTAATGCATTTCAGATCTTGGAGGCCAAATTTGAGGTTATATAATCTGCATATTACATCTATACCAATTTGGGTGCAGATATGGGAGTTTCCACTTGAATATTTAACAGTGGGTTTTGTAGAATATCTGGCTGCAATGATTAGACCAATTGAACGGTAGATTGGCTTTCTGGGTACCCAAAGAATTTGAGATTTGTTAGGGCAAGGGTGGGTCAAAATTAGACCTACGGAACCTTTGTTCATGGGCTTTTCATTAAAGCTTGATGATCATGCTCATGTTTAGCTTTAGTGCAGATATGAGAGACTTTTCAAAATGTGATTTTCCTGTAGGTGTATTGGCCATAAGGCAGACACATGCATGTGGATTCCATAACAGATCTCTGCAGCTATGCAACGACAATTGGTAAAAGGTTAGAAGCATCTTTAATGTTAGTATTGCAGTGGATATGAATCAGGTCCATTTTGTGAATGATGCAAGAGCATTTGTAAATCGTCCATCCAGGCTTACTACCTCGATACATTGAGGTTTTGACAATGATAAGTTTATTTATCACCCCTTTAATGTTAGAAAGTTTGATATTAATGAAAACCTCACCTTTTTCTCGGTAAATATACTTGATAACTCACCATCTTCCACACCAAGTGAGCTAGTGGAGTGTGGGGATTTTCCTACACCTGAATGACTAAGGAAAAATGAGGTGGGTGACGAAATGGAGGGAGCGAAAGGGAGAGTGCAAAACCAACAACAACAACGACCTCCTGATCAGAGCATACAAGTACTTGTTGATGGAGCAGATACTGCCTTAGAGGAAATTAGTATTGTTTCCCAGGGAGCTAATGCTGATTTAGACAAAGACCAAAAAGTCTATGGCAATTTATAAGTGCCCACAGTTTACATGGGATCAGAGGAGGATTATAGGTTGGGAAGCACTTCTACCTTAAGGAAAGTTATTCTCTTAGATGGCACTATGGACTTGACTAATGGCAAACTGCCATACTCTGACCCAAGTCGTGAATCAAGCAGGACAGTAGAGTTGAGGACTCAATCACTTAACTTTAACATACAGACGCAAGCTAATGGTTTCTATGTTCAAAATTCTCCTTTTATGTTAAAGAGATTGGAAAGGCAAGTCCTTGTTGGTTAACCAATGCAGATGGATAGACAACAAATGGAAGAGCAAACTTTAGTACCCTTGCAAGAAAGAGAACCTATTCAAAATTGGGATCCTAGTCTGGGGCAACAAGATTTAAATAGGATGCTGTTTGATTGGATCAGAGGAACTTTGCCACCAGGCCAGAGACTAGATCTAGCTGTCCAATATGATGGTCTGGCAATGCATCTATAGGCCTCTTTCCTTTCACTGCTGAATTTTTGTATAGATTTATACTTTTTGGACAAACCTTGGTTTTTATGCCTAACACAAATAAGCCTTATCTTTTGGAACCTTTAGGTTGGTTTTTTACTTTCCAATTATGGATGTTTTGGTGTGTGTCTGTAATTCTAAATGTTGCCAATCTAAGTACTGCTCAATATTCTAATCCACACTCTTTAACTATTACTAAGCTTAATGATGCATCTAAGCTGGAGGCAGGGGGAATGCAAGTCATACCATATTCACCTCTCCCTATGCAACTGGACTGTAGTGAAAGAAGAACTGATGACATGATTGGATTTACCAAGAAAAGAAGACTGATAATCTAAGAAATCAATGACAGAGAGGAACAAGCCAATTTTAGGCGTACTCTGATTGATAATTCACCAGAACAACACTATTAATTAGATGCTTCCAATCAGGATGAGCAAGGCATATATCAATCCCAGAGACTTTGAATTGGAGGAAAGTCTATAAGACATCACTTAGAAGTTTACTGAGTTATATCTAGCGTTCAAAGAAGCTGTCCCATGATAGCTTTCTCATGAACCATAAGGGTAATGGCCTGGAACTGTAAAGGTTTGTGATGTCCCTCTACCGTTCAAAGATGTAAACAACTTATAAGGAAGAATAATCTAAATATATTTTTGTGTCCAAAACTATAATGCCCCTTGTTAAGGTGGAAAAGCCTTTTAAAAACATGGGCTTCGAGACTATGTGGAGCCTTGATGCTGATGGGCATAAGAGGAGTGGCTTAGGCTTAGAATTGAGGACTCCAGTTAGATCTAGTTCAAGTGTGTCAAAACTAGATCCACTTGAAGGTGGATCAACCTCATCAACATGCTATTTTTGTCACAAGGGTTCATGGACCTCTCAAGCTAGCAGATAGAAGCATTTCTTGGGACTTCATCAGACAAGCAAGCCAAGAAATGACAAGGCCTTGGATGCTGCTAGGAGACTTCAACCAAGTTCAATATGGTGAAGAGAAATATAGCTTATCTTCTGTTTTGATTGGAGCTAAACCTTTTGAAAATGCAATCTTCCACGGTGGACTTTTTGAGATAAAGTCAGGGGGTTTGGTATACGTGGACTAACAATAGGGAGTGTAAAGACGTTGTATGGGAAAAAAATTGACAGTTGCTTTTGTAATGAAATGTGGATGCATGTTTATCCCTATTCCAAGCTCATAAACCTCCCAATTTTTGCTTTAGACCATGCTTCTATTATGGTTAATAATGATAGAATACATCCATATAGGAAGCATGCCTTTAGATTTCAAAACATGTGGCTGTGGAATAATCAGTTTCAATATTGTTAGTCAAACTTGGTTGGCAGAAGTTGCTGGATTTGTGGAGTTCAAACTGCCTAACAAACTAAATGAGACCAAAAAGTAGCTTATTAGATGGGATAAAGAATGTTTTGGACAGATACAAACTAAAATCTATCAATTACAACATGAGTTGGATCTGTTACAGACATCTTCCCATATTGTGGATAATTCTAATGAAAGAAACCTAAGACAGCAAATTGAATATTGTTTAGCTTGCCGAGAAATTAAAGGAGCCCAGAAAGCTAGGCAACTATGGCGGTGATAGAAATACAAACTATTTCCATATGCTAGTTGACAATAGGACAACAAGAGGAGGATTGAATGTTTGAGGGATCAGCAAGGTTTCAGACAGGGACAAACTTGATAGAATGGCAATGGAACATTTTAGTAACATGTATTTAGACACACAAGCATCTTTGGTCCATGAAGAGAGGTCAAACTGGCAAATTCCTAAATTCCTACATTTACTACGGAGCATATTATTAATCTAGCAAAACCTTTTAGTGCAGAGGAATAAAAACTATATTCAGAATACATCCAATTAAAGCATTTGGACCAGATGGTTTTCCAGTGAGATTATACCACCATTTTTGGAAAATTGTGGGACATGATGTCACCAATATGGTGTTGTCCTCTCTAAATAGAGGACATATGCTAAGAAGTATCAATTAAACATAAACATGTCTGATTCCAAAAGGAAATAAACAAGAGAGCTTTGGAGATTTCAGGCCAATAAGCCATAATAATGTCACCTATAAATTTATTTCTAAAGCTTTGTCATTAAGATTACAACCAATCTTGGAGGATGTCATTTTCCCAAGCCATAATGCTTTTGTCCAGGGGAAGCTCATTTCAGATAACATCATTCTAGCAACGAAGATTTGTCAATTCATGAGAATAAGTAAGAGTAAAAAAAACATTTTGGACAGCAAATAAAATAGATTTTCAAAAAGCCTATGATAGTCTAAAGGTATTGGTGAATGGAGAATCTACTGATACTATCACTCTAATCAGGGCATTAGACAAGGAGATCCAATATTCCTTTATATTTTTATTATCTGCACGGATGTTTTATCCGCAACAATTTGTAAGGCACAACAAGCAGATAACCTTATGATTTTTTCTAAGGCCACACCCGAAACATGTGAAGAAGTCAACTCCATATTGACAAGGTTTGGCCAAATATCAGGTTTACATATCAATGAAAACAAGTTTGTTGTCTAGTTTAGCCCTAATACACCAAGAAATTTTAGAAGGCTTAAGGCAAGCACATTGGGAATTAAGGCTATTAGTAGGCTAGGTAAGTATCTGGGATCATATGTATGTGAGCCTTATAACAGGACCCAGATTGGAATAGAAGTTATTCAGAGTTAAATAAGAAACTTCAAGGGTGGAAGTGTAGGATGCTGTTTCAAGTTAGCAAATTGGTTTTACGTAGGAATGTTCTACAAAGTATCCCAACTTATCACCTGTCAACAGCCAGGTTGTTTAAAAGGGATTTGCCTAAAATGGAGGAAATAATTAAGAGATTTTGGTGGGATTATACAGTTGACCAATCTAGGTTGCATTCAGCATGCTGGGATAAGCTAGCAAGGCCTATTCATTAGGGGGCTTGGTTTGGTCCATCTTGATTGTTTTAATGAGGCAATGATTGCTAAACAGTTATGGTGAGTGTTTTCAAAACCAAAGACTATGTTAAGCCAAGTTATTGTTGCCAAGTATGGAAGATGTAATTTGGAAGATATTACAAGACCTCACTCCAATCAAAGATGGAAGGATGCAGACAACTGCCTCCATTATCACAAACAATTTGTTTTGGCAAATTGGTATTGGTGAGAGTGTAGGATTGAGAAGTAAGTTTTGGTGGAAGAATGCTGGTGTTCGACCCCATAACATGGTTGCAGTGAAGGAACTGAGAGCTGGTGAATATTTGGATTGGGATAGGCAAAAGGTTAAGTCAGTCTACAACAAGGACATTAGATTACAAGTTCTGTCAACCCCAATTTCTTCTCAAGGGGCCTCTGATTGACTGTTTCGGACAGAGTCTTCTCAAGTAACATACTCTGTTAAAGCAGGCTACAAATTACTTAATGCACGAAGGTATATGAACATGCAGCAATCAAATTTTCCGTGGTGTCAGATTTGGACATTGCCTGTTATAGGAAGAATAGTGGTCTATTTATGGAAATTAAGGTAGGATATTTTACCCACAAGAATCTTCTTAAATCAGATAAATATCTATGCTCTTTTATCATGTCCATTTTGTGAGGAAAGTAAAGAAACCATACAACACCTGTTTCTCAATTGCAGCTGAGCCATTTGGTTTGGCTCCCAATTATCACGACTCACTGAGAAGATGTCCAGATTTAGTATATATTTCTGAAAATTGAAAATTATGAGTATAATTAGATTATATTTTTAGGATAGTGAGTATAATTTATTTAAAAAAAAAAAAAAGCAAGGGTTTGATTACCCACACACTCCTTAAATTCTTTAATATTTTGAATTTAATCTCACGTGCGATTTTACTATTATCAATATTCTTCACTTAAATTACAATTTAAAGCAACTTCATCACAAAAGAAACATTGAATCAAAGCTCACCAATAAAAATCTTCATGCTCCGCTCGTCACACAAGCGACACTCAACACGGCTTTTTGCCAGACATAGGGTCGCATGAGAAACAATTTCCCTTGATGGTGTTAATTCAAAACATATTCCGTGGACGGGGTTGGAGACGTTGGCACTGTCAACGTTTTACAAAAGCTGCCAACGTTTTTAATTTTTTTTTTTTTTTTGCAGTAATATGAAATTTTTAATAATTTATATATTAATTTTTATTTTTTTATCAAATTAAAAATAAAAAATTTAATTATAAATAATATAAAAAATTAAATGAGTTATTTAATTAATTTGTTAGTATTTGATATATATGATGTTGTTATTTTGGTATTTAAAATTTATGATAATATAAAGATTAAATATAAAAGAGTCGTATTATTTTAATAAATTATATTTAAATTATCATTTAAAAAATCCTATTTCACTAACAAAACATACATATAATATTTGTTCTTTTATAAATATAAAGTGCATATATAAAATAAGAAAATAAATATTATTAAGCATACATACTAAATATATAAATTAATATCATAAAAAAATAAAATATAACATATAAAAACTGAAAAAAAATATAATATATATCTCATTTTTATAATGAAATTAAATATAAGAAATCTTACTATTTAAATAAATCAAATAGAAATATAAAAAAAATTAAATAATTGATTTAACTAAATTTAACTTAAAAAATGTATGGAGATATATTTAAAAATAAAAAATAACCGCTTGTAAATTAATTTTTTAAATAAGTTAAATTTAAAAACTTATTTAATCTAAGTTAAATTTTCCAATTTTTTTTATAAAACCTAGTTATTTATACAAAAAAAAAAACTTATTTAAAAAATGTACGGACACAATGCAATTTGCAAAGTAATATTTTTTAAGTTAAATTTAGTTAAATCAATTATTTAATTTTTTTACGTGTCTATTTGATTTGTTTAAATAGTAAGATTTCTGTTATTTAATTTTATTATAAAAAGGAGATATATATTATATGTTTTTTAGTCTTTATATGTTATATATTTTTTTATGATATTAATTTACATATTTAATATGTATGCTTAATAATATTTATTTTCTTATTTTATATCTGCACTTTATATTTATAAAAAAAACAGATATTATATTATGCTTTGTTAGTAAAATAGAATTTTTTTAAGTGACATATTAACAGTTTGAATAAAATATATTAAAATAATACTTTTTTTTTACATTTAGTCTTTATATGATAATAAATTTTAAACTCTAAAATAACAGCTATTAAATACTAAAAAAAATCAATTAAATAACTCATTTAATTTTTTATATTATTTATAATTAAAATTTTATTTTTAACTTGATAAAAAATAAAAATTAATACAATAAATATTAATATATAAATTATTAAAAATTTCATTATATTACTGCAAAAAAATAAAAAATTGAAAAAGTTGGCACTGCCAACGTTTGGCTTTTGTAAAACGTCGGCAGTGCTAACGTCTCCAAATTCCAAGCCCATCCATGGAATATGTTTTGAATTAACACCATCAAGGGAAATTGTTTCTCATGCTACCCTATATCTGGCAAAAAGCCCACTCAACACATTGAGTAATAATCGAGGCAACAACCCCAGCAAAAATCACATCACTATACGCACTATATTAGCAGCATTTTATAAGATTAAGTAACTCATTCTACTTAAACACACATTGTAACTTCTTTGAGCATCAATACGATCATGCCTTCTTTTATCCATATAATGCCTTCAACTTAGAGGAGATCATGGCTTTCAAGATTTTGAACACTTAATGAATTTAACCTAATAGGCATATATTTTATTAAGTTCGACGCTGGGCTCAAATTTACCAAATAGATTAGACCTTTTATACATTTGAATTAAGTTTAAATTTGACTTGGATTAACTCCAAATTCAAATCCAAATTACATTTATAAATTTTTTTATTAATAATTCAAAATTAATTAATTTAATATTTCAAATATTATTTTTAAAAAATTGTATAAGTTTTGATTTTTATGAAAGCTTATATAGCTTTTTAGCTAAACTTTGCAGTAGATTCCCTTTTTGTGCAAAAAAAATGGATCAACTTTTTGTTATCTAATATCAGAATATATGACTTTTTGAACATTAATTCTTATTTTATCAAATTAACTATCTTATTAAATATAACGAGCAAAGAGTTCAAATGTCATAGAAATTAGAAATTTAGACTTAGTTGCTTACTTGTTTAGCTCATTCCCTTTGATTTCTATTATTATCTGGTAAAAATCATAAGATATCTTTGAAACTTAAAAATTCTAATATTGTACTTTGATACAACTTCCACTAATTTAAGTTTAATTTGTTAAAGAAACAATATGTTTTTAAAAAAGTTGATTTCTCAAGAATCTCAAGTTAAGAAAGTTGGTTTTCATATGCAAGTTTAAAAAAAATATTTTGAATATGTTTGGCAAGCTTATTTTTGAACTTATAACTTATACCTTAAAACTTATAAGCTTGTTTGGTGAAAATAGAAGTGTTTGGTGAAGAGAGTTTATAACTTATATTCCATTAGCTTATAACTTCTTCCAAAACGCTATCCAATATAGCGTCTGAAAGGAGCTTAAAGCTTCTCAAATTTTTTTTCCTTTTTTGCCCTTAAACTAAAGTTTCGCTTTACGTGAAATGGCCTCTGCCTCGCACCCAAGCTTCTTAATGCTTGGGGTGTGCAGGGGACTTTTTTTATAAAAATAAATATTATTTTAATTTTTAAAAGAATATTATTTTATATTAATAATTATAAAATAATAATTATTTTATT
>JANHAO010011823.1:0-16742 GCA_026873985.1 Saraca asoca | reverse complement strand
CAAAAAGAATAGCAAAACCACAAATTAATAACAAATTGAGAGGTAATAATCAATATAATAATAGGCATTTTGCTCGTTTATCAATCCTTATGCAGATGGCCCATGTGCTAACATGCTAGTGATATACCATGCGATCCTAAACTAAGAGAATAGTGTGAAGGCATTGTGCCATTCAATGGTGCTCTATCAAGGGCAATGACTAACTTAGACTAGAGGGATGGGTATGACCCTCCCCACCAAGCTCTTTGGGAACTTCTTGTCAATGTGGGATGATATGATTGGAGTAAAGTTGCATTTGTGTAGCATAGAAAAGTGAGTAGCATATTGTTGTGGGTATTATTTGTAACCATATAAATGGGTTGGTAAAAGCCTAATAGATAGACTCAACTAACAAGGGCCCAGCTCATCTAGATTGAGGCCATTAGACCAAGACATCAGGTCGCTAAATACAAGGTGGTCAACATAGGTCAAAGCAGCAACTTTAGGTCATGAAAGCAAGGCTTAGCTCGCAGCTTGTGAAAAGCTTCATCAACCATCGGGAAAGTCTGTCCAGTCTCCTATTCTAATCAAGTCATGATACTTATTTGTTATAGATTTACATTCAAACTGTAATCTCCCAATCATTATAAAAGGGGATAAAATTATTGTACATGATAGATACAATCATCAGATACAAAATACTTAGCAAAGGGTAATAAAAGCCATAGACGTAGGGGTCAAATTAATTTTAGTTGAATTATGTTAAAAACTTGTAGTGTCTCTCTGTTCTTTCTCTCTCTCCCTCCCTTTTTATATTCATTCTGCAGCTTAGGGTTCAGAACTTGGGTTGACTGGATTTTACCATCAACATTTTGGCATTAGAATGAGGGCCCTAAACTATATTCACTATTATTTTTTGATGGCTAGAGGAAGAACCACTAGAAGTTTAGATGTTACAATTGGCCAACTAGATGGTCATATGGAACATCAAGAGGATCTAGTTCTCTATGGAGGCATATTTGCCATCCCTACCATAGGTGTTGCCACTGACATGCCACTAGCAACCTCACACCAACCTGATATCATTGATGGAATACAAGTATGGCATCAATGTCACGAGGCACTGGAGAAAATGATAGGAGAGTTGGTAGAGGTCATTAGGGCATTAACTTAGGCACAAGCCTAAGGCTCACAAGAGCAAGTTGGGGGCACTATGCTAAAAGAAGCTCTCCAATAGTTATAGGAAGAAGCTCAAGAAGAGAGGCCAACTAGAGAAGAACATTAACAAACTCATTCAGCTTGCTCTACCAACTCATGGCCAAGGTCGGAGGCTTATCGAGTTTGTAAAGAAGATAAAGGAGACCATTAGCGATATGGGGGTTCATGTCAAGCTGAAGGCTCAAACAGGACTAATAGGAGATATGCCTCAGATTAAAAGTCATTGGGCCATGAGCAGAAAAATCATAAGACTTTAGACCACCATAGAAAAAGGAGTCGACCATCTCCCAGCCATCGATCTGAGACTTAAGATCACATAGTAAAGGAGCTACTTCGAAGGGTAAGCAATTAAAACAATGCCCTCGAACTTAGAACCATGGAGATCATTATGATGGGACGATACTGTTCACCAGGGAGATCAAGAAAGAGCCTCTCTCACATATGTTCAAAGTTCCCACTATCCTACTATACAACAAGGATAATGATGCATACAACCACCTGGATACATTCAATGTATAGATGGATCCTTAGATAACTAATACTTTAGTCAAGTGTCATGTTTTTCTAGCCACTCTAGGGGACTTACCTCAAACATGGTTCAGGAATCTCAAAGCTCATAACATTGATGGTTAGGAAGAATGCCAAAAGAGATTTATGAAATAGTACAAGGCACTAGGAGGTAACTCATACTACCTTACCACCTCGCAATAGTCTTTCAATGAAAGAATGAATCACTGAAGGACTACATTACCTAATTCAGACAAGAGGTTAGTAACATAGAAAATCTCTCAGATGAGAGCATCTTAATAGCGATCTTAGTAGGACCCTGCAAAGATGGGAAACTATATGAGAGCATATACAAATCTCCAATTAGGGACCTAGGAGAATTCTACGAATGAGTTGCCAAAAGAGATTAAGTGGGAGGAAACCTTTGGCCTTAAGTCCAACGACCAGACAAACAACTCCAACCAGAGAAAAAAGATGGGCAATATCGAAAACAACTAGGAGGGTCAAGATGACGACCTCAAAAATCAAGTCACAAAGAAGTCTAGAATGAGTGATCTCAGCGTAAAGGTCGCTATGATAGCTATAGCATCCTATCAGACACTTCGAAAGGGATTTTCACAATGAAAAAAGATAGGGAGGATTTCAGGAAGCCCAAGCCCATAAAGACTCCTCATAGGTTTAGAAATGTAGACAAGTACTGTGCTTATCATGATAAAGTCAGGCAAAATACTTCAGAATGTAGAGCATTTAAAGATGCAATTGAGGACTTAATCAAAAGAGGTCATTTAAGAGATTATATGGTACGATCTATAGAGTAGCAACCTCAATAGCATCAACAATCTATATGGTAGCAATATTTTTGGGCTCACAAGTAGGATGAGGCACTTTCAGTAAGAATTATATTCACTATTCATAGTGGGCCACACATTAAAGGTACCTTAAATAGGTCACATGAATGCTATGTGTGAGAAGCGAACCATGTCCTGCTCATAGGACAAGGTGGACCTAAAGGTCACGCTAAAAAGGCAAGAGCAACCTCAAATAGAATCACCTTTGTAGAAGAAGATATGTGAGGAATTCATTTTCCCTATAATGATGCACTAATCATCTAAGCTAGAATCGACAATGCCGAGGTATGAAAGATTATGGTAGATATAGGTAGCTCAGTGAATGTAATGTATAAGAGATGTTTTAAGTAGATGGGCTTGAGCACAGATCAACTAAAGCCTTCCCTAGAGCTTTTTTATGGCTTTATAGGAGTGCAATACTATCGGTGGTTACTTTTAGAGATTTGGGATGCCAAGCAACCATCTTAGTAGATTTTCTAATCATCAACTACCCCTCAGCCTATAATGTGGTACAAGGGCAACCTATAATGAACAACTGGACATGATCACATTAACCAGGACACTTACAATCAGATTTTTGACCCTCAATGGAATTAGATATGTGCGAGGTGAGCAGTATATAGCCTGACACTGCTATGAGGAAGCAGTCAAGCTGGGGGAGAGAGGGAAGAAGGTCAATATGGTTTTTGGTAGAGAAACATAAGCTACGAACACAATAGGGGTTAGTCATGACTTTAACCCTCGTGAGGTGGACATAGACAGAGCAATTGGCCCAATGGAGGAACTCAAAGATGTATGGGTTAGTGAGATAGATGCTGAAAGATGCCTCAAGCTGGAGAAAAACTTATCTTTGGATATAAAAACCCAGCTACCCAAATTCTTTAATGTAAACCTAGATGTTTTTGCTTGGAACCATGAGGATATAGTAGGAATTGATCCTGATATCATGTCACATGAGCTCAATATCAACCCTCATCACAAGCCAATCCATTAGAAGAGAAGGCTAATAACTACTGAGTGATACCTCGCTCTCAAGGAAGAGGTGGATAAGCTTTTGGCTAACAAGTTCATTTAAGAAGCTTACTACCTGACTTGGATGGTCAACCCTATATTCATAAAAAAAAAGAATGGGACATGGAGGACTTGCATTGATTTTATGGACCTCAACAAGGCATGTCTAAAGGATAGCTTCCCCTTGTCGAGGGTTAATTAGCTCGTGGATGCAACTACCGATCATCCACTTCTTAGCTTTATGGACTCCTACTTGAGGTATAATCAGATCCCGATGAACCCACAAGATAAGGAATATACCTCACTTATGACTAACTGTGGGCTATATTATTATAAGGTGATGCCCTTTGGACTAAAGAATGCAGGGGCAACCTACAGTGGTTGGTCAATATGATGTTTAAAGAGCATATCCGAAAGACAATAGAGGTTTATGTGGACGATATGCTAGTAAAGTTTGAATAGGTTGTTGACTATGTTTGCAACCTGGGGAAAATGTTCTAGATTTTGAGAAGGTATCAAATGAAGCTAAATCCCCACAAGTGTGCATTTGGGATGGCTTTAGGAAAGTTCCTTGGATTCTTAGTTAACAATAAGGGAATTGAGGCAAATCCAGAGAAAATCAGAGCACTTATTGATATGAGATCCCCTACAGGAATCAAGGATGTATAGAGCCTTAATGGCCAAGTTGTAGCACTCAGCAGATTCATTTCTAAAGTAATGAACAAATGTATCCTATTCTTTGATATGCTGAAAAAGAGGAGACAATTTGAGTGGATAGAACAATGTGAGTTCACTTTCCAACAACTAAAGCAATATATAGGCTGAGCTCTTCTTTTATCCAAACTAAGGGATGGTGAGAAGCTCATCATTTACTTAGGGAGTTCCAAGCATGCTCTTAGTGTAGCACTAGTATGAGAAGAAAGAAGAGCATAGTTCCTAATCTACTATGTAAGCAAAAGGTTACTAGATGCCGAAATGAGGTATCCTCTAATAGAGAAACTTGCCTACAGCCTTATGGTCACATCGAGGAAGCTACAACCTTATTTTTAAGTACATACCGTAGAAGTGCTCACACAGTTCTCATTAAGGCAGATCTTATAAAAGACTGATACCTTAGGTCATCTATTGAAGTAGGCAATCAAGCTAGCACAGTTCAACATTAAGTACAAGCCCAGGCCAGCAATCAAGGGGCAAGCTTTAGCGGACTTCATTCAAAGTTCACAAAGCCTGTAGAATAAGAAATAGAAGCTTCAAAGGCTCCATTCTGGGAATTGTATGTCGATAGGTCATCAAGTGAATAGAAGGCTGAGGCAAAGGTGCTTATAATTAGCCCTAAGGGACATAAAATCCTCTGCATGCCAAGATTCAATTTTTAGGCCACAAATAATGAAGCTGAATATTAAGCATTGTTAGGAGGGCTTTATCTAGCAAGAGAGATGTGAGCTGAAAACCTAAGAATATTTAGTGATTCCTAACTTATAATTTACCACGTGCGGGGTGAGTACTAGACAAGGTAGTCAAAGATGGCCATCTACCTTCAAAAGATTCAAGAACTACTTGGATCTTTCTAGCAATATGAGATCAATTAGATCCCATAAGCTCAAAACATGGATGTAGATGCATTAGCTCACTTGGCCACAACCAAAGATGCAGATTTTTTGGGAGCAATCCCAGTAAAGTTCCTTCCATTATCAAGCACAGAGCAGAAGGACGTCATAATTGCAAGTGTTGTGGCACAGAACTCATGGATGAGTCCAATCTTAGATTACTTACAAGACGGCTAACTGCCATAAGATAAGATAGAAGCTCATTGATTACGAGCTCGAGTAGCTAGGTACTGCATCTACGATGACATGCTATATAAAAAGGGGTTCTTAACCCTACTCCTAAGGTGCATAGATGGTCATGATTGTGACACCGTCCTGAAGGATATTCATGCTGGCCATTGTAGAAACCATGTTGAGGGGCTATCCTTAGCTCATAAGGCACTTTGGCAAGGATTTTATTGGCCTACAATGAAATAGGACACTATCAACCTTGTTAAGAAGTGCGACAAGTGTTAGAGATTCACCAAGGTCCCATGAGCCCTACCGCCTATCTATAACAGATGGTCAATCCTTGGTCCTTAACGATCTAGGGCATGGATCTGATTGGACCATTCCCAATAGATTACAGAAAGGGCAAACATGCAGTAATTGCTGTTGACTATTTCATTACGTGGGCAAAGGCAAAGGAACTGGCACAAATCTCTTCTACAAAGATTGAAAAGATTGTATAGGCTAATATTATTTGTAGGTTTAGAGTCCCTCTATAGATTGTGACCAATAATGGGACCTAATTCAACAGCGAGTAGTTCCTCAAATTCTGTGATGATCTTAAAATCGTGAAGAGTTTTTTAGCTGTAAACCATCCTTAAGCCAATGGAAAAGTCAAGGCTGCCAATGAGATTCTCAAACAGGTCCTAAAGAAGAGGTTAGAGGCTAGGAAGGGAGCATGGGTAGACAAGCTATAGAAGGTACTTTGGGCTTATAAAACCACAGCTCAAAGCACCACAAGAGAAACTCCTTTCTCAATGGTATATGGATCCGAAGCCATAATCCTGACTAAACTCAAGGTAACTTCACAAAAAAGAGCTACTTTCAATCTGAAGGATAACAATCAACTACTTGATGCAAGCCTCAACCTTGTAGAAGAGACAAGAGAAATAGTCCACCTCAGAGTTGCAGCCTATCAGTAACGAATCACGAGATATTACAATAGGAAGGTTTGAGTTTGACACTACAGAACTGGAGAACTTGTGCTGCATCTTATCCTTTCTAGAGCTCATAAGGCCAGTCATGGGACACTAGATCCGAACTGGGAAGGACCATACATAATCAAAGAAAATTTGGGAAATAGATCTTACCATCAGTAGACATGAGCGGAGCTGAGTTCCCTTGAGCTTGGAACGCTGAACATCTCTACCTATAATATCAATAAGTTAAGTTTGCTTATCTAATCTTACAATATTCTTTTTAGTTCTTATGGTTGCTTATTAACTCTTGAATGAATTTTCAACAGAGTACTATAACCATAAGTGGCCTATCCAAAAGTGAGCACTCGACCTCTTGAATCCAGGAGGGGCAGTCAACTTGATGTATTTATAGAAATTTGGCACTGTATGTGAGCTACTATTCAACACTACATACGACCTACTCTTTGGCATCACATGTGACTAACTATTCAACACCACATGTGACTTATTATTTGGCATTGTATGCACCCTACTATTTTGCATCACATATGACCTACTCTTTGGCACCACATGTGACTAACTATTCGATACCACATGCGACCTATATTTGGCACCATATGTGACCTCCTATTCGGCACCGCATGTGACCAACTATTCAGCACTGCATGCAACTTACTATTTGGCACCATATGCGACCTACTATTTAGCACCACATATGACCTACTATTCGGCACTGCATACAACCTACTATTTGGAACTGCATGTGACTAACTATTTGACACCACATGTGACCTACTATTTGGCACCGTCTGCAGCCATATATGACTTATTATTCAGCACGGTGTATGACCTACTCTTTGGCACTGCATGTGACCAATTATTTGGCACCACATGCAATTGACTATTTGGCACCATATGCAACCTACTATTTAGCATCGCATACGACCTATTCTTTGGCCCTACATGTGACTAACTATTCAGCATCACATGTGACCTACTACACAACACCACATGTGACCTACTATTTGGCACTGCATGTGACCTACTTTTTGGCATTGCATGTGACCTACTACTTGGCACTACATTCTGCTACCCACTGAGCAATGAGCTTGCCATAGCATGACCTACCTGGGCACTTAACTTGTGCACGATACTTTGACCAGATGAAAATACATTGAATCTATTCATTAAACTTGATGCAAGCTTGGACAAAATGAAAATATTACACAAAGTTCATTAAAACCTCATTCAACGAGGTGAATATACATATATTCAAAAGTACAGATTAAAATAAGCCTACAGCCATCATGGCCCTAGGAGGGTAACTTTCAGAAACTGAATCCCTAATGAAGCAACTTGTACACCATTTGATCATCAGAATGCTCTCAAGCTACTTCTTAATCCTTCCCCCAAGACAAGACCTTGTCCCTTAATTACATCATTACATGTGCATCTTGAGGAGCTAGACATTTGGATCACCTTGCAAAAGAGCGGGAGATTTAAGATAAATGAATTAAACTTACTAGCATCATTATGTGGAAATAATCCAAGATCTGTACAAAACTTTCCAAAGCCCTCAAAGAGGTTCCCATGTAGTAGGCCATACACACCTTAGATCACTATACCAAAGAGCCAGATCATCGAAAATATAGGGAACTCGACCAATAAGCCTACTGGGTCACTAAACCTTGGAAAGTAGGAAATGAAGCACTAGATTTTTGAAAAGAAAGAAAGGGTTCTCTTCACCCTACATAGCTGGAATAGCCTGAGGGATTGTTCGATTACCCTCAATCCAATGGTCCAGCAAAAAAAAAAGGCTCTATCATTACTACACCGATGGTTACGAAAAGGCACATGCATTCAATGCAATAATAATGACATGGGTAAACAAAATGATGGAATAAGGAATAACAACATGAATAATCGTGATCTCCAACTTTTACCAGCAAACTACAACTTCCATTCCATAGACCGTACTGAGAGATGGGGGCTAATGTTGTGGGTATTATTTGTAATTGCATAAATGGGCTAGTAAAAGCTCAATGGATAGACTCAGCTAACAAAGGCTTAGCTTATTTAGATTGACATTGCCAAACCAAGACATTAAGTCACTAAATATGAGCCAAGGTCACTGGTCAACACAGGTTAAAGCAGCAACCTCAGGTCATGAAAGCAAGGACTAACTCATAGCTCACGAAAAGCATATTCAGAAGAAGTCTGTTATAACTATCTATCCTGATCTACTATGTAATCCTAATCAAGTCATGATACTTATCTATTATAGATTTACATTCAAACTGTAACCCCCTAACTATTATAAAAGGGGATGAAATCATTGTGCATGATAGATACAATCATCAGATATAAAACACTCAGCAAAGAGTAATAAAAGCCATGAACATAAGGGTTAAAATTGACTTTAGCTGAATCATATTAAAAATTTTTAGTGTCTCTCTGTTCTTTCTCTCTCTCTTTCTCCCTTTTTACATTCATTCTATAACTTAGGGTTCAAAACTTGGGTTGACCAAATTTTACCATCAACACCTGTCACACTTAACTTCTTGCCCATAAATCCCTTTAGTAAAGGTGAAAAGGGAACACACTGCCTAACATCTTCCTTAAACCTTCCTTTAGGAGATATGACTACCTATTTTTAGGAAATACTGCTTCTGTAGAACCTAAAACTTCTAGATGTCTAACCTATAAAGTATCCAACTAATTTAGTCCATTTTAAATATCTTAAATGCCTTATCCTATGAATACATCCCTTGAACTTCTCATCAACCTCAAACTTCCTTTAACACCTTTCCATCATCTCCCTTAACTACAAGCCTCATAAAAAGATCATTACACTACCCTCATTAAATCCCTTAAATCACTAAAGCCCTGTAAATAGCATCATTATACTCACCTTTTGGAACCTCAAGATCTCATAGCCATTAGAGACCTTTTAGACATAATTGGACTAACCAAGACCTATACACCCCCAAAAACATCATACCCCCAAAACCTCTAGACTCAATCACCTAAACCTCTGAATGAACTCACCCTAAACTTAGACCCTCTTAGGACCTTTTGAATCTCTATTCCCTTTGCCCTACTTAGCAATCATTGCTTAAGGTGCCTACTTCTTAATATACAATAGCCACCTTTGCAAGCTAGTTTTGTTACTGTGCTTATCCCTTCAAGCTCTCAAACCCATCCTTTTGCACATGTTAGCAAAAACTTAAGGAGGAGTGACAAGAAAATAGTGATAAGAGAGATGGAACAAGAAGAAAATAGTTTTGAGGTGTATATTACATTTTCCTAAAGGCTTTTATGCTCCTAAGATATAATCAAACTCTAAACTCTTCAATATGAAGCTATGAAAATAGTTTAGTAGAAAGCTTTATTTATAATCATTGAACAAATATGACTTCTCATAGGATAACTGTTACATATAATTATGTCTTTTCAGAATTTTAAATTCTGAAACAATAATAAAAAGAAATTATTTATTTACTAATTTAAACATAAGAACCTATCTTTAACTTTTAATATATATGTAAGATTATTAGAGAAAGTTCACACACAAATCCACTTAGAATTTTCATTTATATACCCTTTAAAATTGGCTTTTCTAGGCAATGTAGGACTAAAAAAAATCACTAATATTCATACACTACCAACAGAGGCACCATTCTTTGGTACTTCTACTTCTGTGCATAGAATACATCACCTCTTAAGCCAATATCACGTGGTTAGAGCTCTCCCTCCCTTTCATAAAAGCCCCATATGGGGGAAGAACAAGGTTAATAGGAGATTTTTCAATCTTGAGACCAAAATCTTAGTGATGATTTCATAGATGGTTTTACAAAAGCTTAATTGTAGGTCTAAAATGAGTAACAGAGGTAGGATTACTAACTTAGGATCAAGCAGATGAGAGTTATGTTTGACAACATTCCTCTGGGACTTTCCAAGTTGAGAAGACTAAAGTTAACTCATTACACAACTTAACGTTTACATCTTACATATAGTTTGAAAGAAATCAAGGCTTTCTAAGGCTTGAGGAATGAAAAGTGTTTTTAATCTTAGATCATGAAGGGTTGAGGGGAAAACATGCCACATCTCATTTCTGATAATAAGGTAGTCCAAAGAAAAGTCCACATTAGGGCATGTTCTAGGGTTAAAAGGTTTGAAGAAATCTTCAATTATGCTCAAATGGGAAATTGGCATTTTCTGCAAGGTTTGATAGGTTGTTGAATAGGATTTTATAGGATAAGGAATTCATTCTTGGTCTTTGCTTTTGATAGATGGGGTTAATTAAAAGTTATTGAAATTTGTATCTAAAATTGAATTCTGAAGATGCTTCTTCGTGAAATTGGGCATCTAAGATCAAGGAATTCCATGATTTAAGTAGCACTAAAATTTTATGAGGATTTTCACAAGAAGCCTTAGCAGGATATTGACTATGAGTTCCTCCTTCAATATCACATATTCATTTATGAACAAGACATGTTTATCATTAAAAATTGCCAAATTTAATTACCACAAATACACAACCAGAAAATAATATACAACCATAGAATGTGATTAACAAAGCTCTAATACCACTGTTAAAATATATAGATTCAACCATGGATAAAAGACAAATCTAATCACATTTTATTACATATATCTTTGTAAACAATTATCAATAGATGTGTAATTAAACAATATACCTGATGATAAATCTAATGTCCATTATATCATGATTCTCTCCAAATAGAGAGAAAAAGGAAAAGAAAGAAGGTATACAAATCTCATCCCTTCATATGTTGTAAATCCCTATATTTTGGATAGGACAACCATAGGACCAGCAAGAGTGAGACTTAGGACATATCCTTAATGGGTCAAACTAGGTCGACAGCCTATCATAGAAGACCTAAGAATAAAGCCTACAAAATTAAGTATCCACAAAGGTCTATATGCTATAATCAAGCCCAATAACAATAAGATCACTATTTCAATTTAACAAAAACACTCTACATCATTTGACATTTAACAACCCAAGTCTATAATTAATTATTGTTTATGCTAGTCCACACTAAAGTTCTAACATAATGAATACCTAAAATTTCTCCATTAGGAGACATTTACAAATCTAATTAATAATAAGGAATTATTTCAAATCAACTGTAATAGACTCACACACATGACAAGCTTTTATTGTTAAATATTTTTAAGCTAAAAAATAAATAATCATGAAAGTTAATTCAACAAAATAAATTAAGCTAAATATTTTGCCATTTGTTTTGTTGAATTAATTTCCATGGTCCTAAAATCATATTTGGCATTTTTTTTAAGTTGAAAAGAATATAAAAATAAAAAACTATTAATTAGGTATAGTGTACTTTATACATGAAAAAAATATTAAAAAGCAAAAAAAAAATGTTTTCAACTAAGAGAGTGCTTAATCTACAATTGCATGGCTCTACTATCATCTATGCCAAGAAATTTTCCCAAAGTAAGATTTCTTGTGCAACTTAATCTTTCCCAAAATGAGAGAACAACTTAAAACCTAATGATAATTGATAAATAACCTATAAACCAAAGGAAATAGCTTACAACCAAAGGAAACCAAGTAAAAATAAAATCACAAAAGTACAAATAAGAAAAAGGGGACAGAGGAGACAAGGGAGACTCATTGTCATTTTCTCCCAAAGATAAAAAAGTTCAATAGCAAAAAACTCCTATCTTCAAATCTCATAGCTCAAATTTACTTATATATCTCTCTCATCCTTCTTCATCCTCATATATGCACATATATTTTTTTTATTTTTAGTTTTTTTATTTACAAGATTGCATTTTAGAAAAAGTAAAACTAGTTAAAATAAAAAAAAATGTTGTTCAAGGAGGATCTATCAAAAAAGAATATGATAACAATAGAGAGAGAAAAACCAAAATGATGGAAAAGAATTTGAGAAGGGAAAGGAGAGAAAGTTGAAAATTAAACCATTAATCTCAACCTCAGAGTAGAAAATGCTAAAAATTAACCTTTGAATTGTGAGGATGCACCTCTCTTTGTCATGTATTCTTGATCTTTCATTTGTTCAGTATTAAAAAGAAAGAGAGTAGAAAGGTGAAGATACAAGAGAACAAAGTCTAGAAAGATGAAGATTTAGGAGAATAGAGGCCAAGCCTCTATTTTTTTTAAGTGACCTACAAAGGCCAATCTTGGCCTCTGTTTCAAATTAGCATGTCTGGTGTGCAATGTGACTTTTTTTTTGTTTTTATTCTTTTTTTATTTGATTTCTACTATGCCTATGTGATTACTTTTTTTTATCTGATGTCTGTCGTGCCCATGTGATTTTTTTTTTCAACTTTTGATATTTGATGGATTATAGGATAATGAGTGTAGTTTTTTCCAGCGATTATGTTTATTCTTCCTCTTTATTATGCTATCTTACACATTTATTTTATGATTTTATTTCATTTATGTATTTATGGTTACAAATAGATTATTTCACTACATTTTAAATTGCTATTTATGTTTTATGTATAATATCCTACAATGGAATAAACTAAAAATGAACTAAAAGTTTGGTCCCCTTTTAATGTTCATGAGGTGAGGAGTATTTTAGAAATTAAATTAGGTGAGTCAATAAAACTTTGAAAAGAAATTACCAATATTAATATACATGAAATTATTGCATATGTTTTAATTATATATATATATATATTGTGCTATATTTTAAAATACATAACTTTATTGTATCTCCACACTTATCTTTTCAGCCTAAAAATAATAAACTTTAATCGATGATGGATAAAAGTTAGAAAACCCAATTGTAAGTGCAATGAATACGACTCCCAATATTCTTGAAGCACTTTCCTTTGTACGAGTTTGGCTATAGAATTGGACAAATTTGACATATTAATTAAATTAATAAAATGACTATGACTGGTCAAATTAATAAAATTTATGCAATATATCAATAATTGTTTTACTTAATTTTTGTATTATTATTAAATTGAACACTACTCATAATTTTAGCAATATATTACAGTCAAAATTCACTTTATATATTATTTTAAGTCTATATTGTATATAAATAAAACTTAAATTATGCCAATAAAGGATCGAAATTGAGGGATCCAATTATGAGTACAATAACGATGGTCTTCAATATTCTCTAGACATTATTTTTGTTTAAATTCAACCATAGAGTTGGAAAAATTTGACACTAAAAATATTAAACCTTTTAATTTGCTTCAATCAACTTTTCCTAATAAAAATTTAAAGTTAAATAAAATTGAAAAATGTTAGTATTATTTCGACATTAATTAAGTAGCAACCTTTTCAAAGACAAAATGAAATTTTCTTACACCACAATTTTTTTCAATTTTAAAATTTAAATTTAATGAAAATATTTTTATTTTAATATCGCTTAATAGTCATTGTTGTAAACATATTACCTCACCCCAAAAATGAATGTTTTTTCACTCACTTATACTTGTTCAAGTCATATGTCACTTTTGATATTATGTAAAACAAGATGGGATATAAAAAATATATAATAATTTTTTTAAAAAAGGGTAAATAAATAAATTACAATCAGTTTAAAATAAAAGATAGTATTAGAAAAAATAGGTCACTATTTTCCAAATGGATATCGTAGGGTGGTCACACTTTCCCTTCACATAATTTACCCTCAAACCTAAACTTTAAATTACATAGGCTTTATTTTGGTGTCTCATTCATACCACAAAAAAAATGATTGGTGGCAACTCCTTTCATTTGTTGAAATTCGTGCACATTTTAAATTTATATCTTCTGTCTTTCATCTTATGTTATAAATTCATTATTTATGCATGGGGTCCACCCATCCACATCGTTCACCGCCTTCAGAGATGTTGCGACAACTTGACGACTCCATTGGGGACTAATCAAGGTTTAGCCATTATACTTTGTTTGCTATCTTTTTGAGTTTTCCTTTAGACCCACTATAATCCACCTACTTATTAATTTTTATTTTATTTTTTCTTCTCTTTTTTATTTTATATCTTTTACATATTATTTATTTATTTATTTGGTGTAATTTGTCATGATCATGGTTTGGTATATAATTGCTCTCTCATACATTGTGCAGAATCACTCACACACATAGGCTCTTAATCCTGGCTCATAAAAACCTTGCAAGATTAGTTAGAGGTAAAGTAACGGTGCCTTCGTGAGACTGTTTGTCTCCATTTAGACTAGTGAAACACACCCACTCAAATTGAACTCTTTTCATTAGAAGCCTATCATGGGTGAGGATTGGGGTTCTTACTATCCTTGCAATGGCAATAGTAAGAAAAATTTCGGAACCTTCATCCATTAGGTACTAGAGATCAAAATCAACATTAACTGAGGCTAACCAAAGCATGCTTATTACCTTCTTGGACACACAGGGGAATGCTCCATTCCCAATCTCTTTATTTTTAATGTACATAGGATATGAAAATTTATTTCTAAAAATGATATAGTGGCCTTATAGGTTTAGTGTAATTTCCCTTTATTTGAATTATCAAGTGTAAAGTCATATATATAAATGAAGTCCAATCAAGTGTAAAGCCAAGAATACAATTGTGTTTATAATTTGTGAACATCCTATTTTATTTTTTTTTAAAAAAAACTTCCATAACCTATTATGTTTGAACTTCTGCTGATTTTCCTATATTCATAGCAATTTACTAATATAATTTATTTATTGCGTTATTTATGGATCTTGCATTTATGATTTGTTAGCCTAGGTTACTTTATCTATACTTTTTTCCTTGGTTTTAATGCTGAAAAACAATTTTAGTTAACGATACTATCTGACAACATACTTTAGTATTTTGATTTATTTTGCAAGTTCAAAGCAAGTGATTCAAGAGATCCAAAATTAGGTCTAGCAATTATTTTATTTTTATAGGATCTTCTATAAGTGAATTCAAATGAGATTTGATTTAAATAATTTTTTTAACTAATACAGTAAGGTATAAACAAACCACTTGAAGATATTTTAAAAAAAATATTTTTCAAACAAAAACTTTTTACAAGTACAAATTTTTTAAAACTATTTTACACCTTGTGAATCAATCTAAGAATTGATTCCTTGAAGAACTTGTGAAAATCATACTAGAATCAATTCACCAATCAATTCATGAAGAAAAATTTTAAAAAATTCTTTTTATCGAAGGTTAGGATTTTGACCTGAATTGATTCAAGACCTGATCTCAAAAGGCTATGATTCGATTACCAAACTGATTCATTAGTTGTAACCACTCTGAATCGATTCAAGAATCAATTCACAAATTGAAACTTAATTATTCTATTACACTTAGTTACAATAGTTATAAAACCCTTAACCACCTTCAATTTTTTTTATCAAATTTCATATTTTTCTCTCTTCTTCAAGTGTGAAAATCATAGAGAAAAAGAGCTAAATCAAATTTCTCTCTACCTTACAAGATTTCTAAATCAAATTAAGAATTTTTGAATCAAACCTTTGTTGAATTCATATTAGCTATTTGAGATTTCATCTCAGACTTCTAGTATTGTATTTCTTACTTTACCTTAATATTTTTCTTTTTTATTTTTTTGTTAAGATTTCTAGGTTGATAGGAATCTTGTTTAGGTTAGCAAGAGCTTGTTTAAAGTCTTATGGTTGTCATAGGTTAGCAAGAAACCTGGTGTAATTCTTTTGTTTAACTTGAAAAATCAGGAGCTTATTTTAATCTTGATGGTTTTGTAATAAAAGTGATAATCTGGTTGAAGATTATCTAGTAGAGTAGACTTGAATTGCGGTGTCAATTCTTGTTGAATCACTTTAAAAATCTGTGTCTTAAATCTCTATTTCTCTGTTCTTGCATTTAAATTCCTACTGCATAACTATCAATTTGCACTTTACATATTTCACTAGTTAATTGTCTATTGTACTTCTCAATTCAAGATAATAAATCACATTCATATTAAAATTCAAAGAATAATTCATAATAAACAAAGGTGTATAAAAATTCCCCTAAAGGACTAAGGGAAAGATCCAATTTTATATCTTTATTTGGGACCCTCAGTTGGTATCAGAGCTTTGGCTCTTGATATACTTGTGTTTTCTTGAAAATTATGGATTCAAATTACTTTTTACTACTTGAATGTCCACTAATGCACAAACCTCATAGTTTCAATGGGGAACACTATACCTATTAGAAGCAGAAGATAAAAGGTTTTATTGAGGCTATAGATGTTGACATGTGGAATTTGGTTGAGGAAGGTTATGAACCTCCCAGAACAATAATCAATGGTGATGTACAACTTAAGCCTAAATCATTGTGGATAGAAGATGAAAGAAAAAGACACTTGCTTGTTGCTAAAGTGAAATGGATAATTTCAAACTCCTTATCACCTAATGAGTATGAAAGGATCTCAAATTGTTCTATTGCTAAGGAAATTTGGGACACAC
>JANHAO010011822.1:0-16736 GCA_026873985.1 Saraca asoca | reverse complement strand
TCAAAATGTTCGTGCAATTTACAAATAAGTACAAGAGTTTAAAAGATCATCCTGATAGTAGGAGATTGCTCTTGTTCGATGTCCCATTGGGATGATCCATGCTGTTGTCTGGAGGGTTGCACAACATAATCATGTAAGTGGCCTCTTTTAATGAGATCCTTGATAGCGTCTCAGCACTCAACACTCTGAAGTGACGTGCTTGAATTCATTGCGATATGTACAGAACTTTCCCCGATTGAGTCTGGACTTGCTGGGAATCTTCAAGGGTGAAGGATTTTCGAAGTCTTCCTTGTCCCTTTCTATTACGAAGATCTTATCCTGAGTGTCTGACAAAATGCTATAAGTGCTGTGGTGAGCTTAGGCTAAGAGTCATTCATCCTTACTCTTTTTAGCGAGCTGGCATTCAAGGTCACCATTTCCATTCCCACGGTTATTTCTTTTCTTATTCAGAGCTGAACCACTTGTTTCGATTCTCTACAAGCCGAAAGTCTCATCCCACCTGACTTGTTTCATGGCCAGCTCATAGAACTCACCCAGGTTACGAATTGGGGACTTGTACAAGCTCTTGAATGGTTTTTCATCTCTGCATAGTCCCGCCGAGATGGCAACCAGGATGGCCTCTTCCGTAGGCCTCTCAACATTATTGACTTTGCGCCTGAAGCGAGTGAGGTAATCTTTCAGTGCTTCCTGCTTGCCCTGGAAGAACCTAGCGAGGTGGCATAAGGGTGCGAGTTGCTTCCACAATGCTCGATATTGATCAATGAACCTTTCTTAATAGTCTTCCTAACTACTTATGCTACGAGTTGGGAGGCTCCTGAATCACATTCACGAAACTTCACCCAAGGTAGTGAGGAAGACACGACATCTAATTAAGGGGTTACAGGCTTGTGGATCCATCTGGATGTTGAACAAGTCTAGATGGTTATGCGGGTCGTTGTCTTCATCATACAGCAGAATGGCTGAAACTTTAAGCTTGCACGAAAGGGGTTCCTCCATGATCTTTCTAAAGAAAGGGGTTTGCTCCCCAAAGTGACCTTGGTCACTCTAACTCTGGGGATGCTCCTCTAGATGCTTGACCCTCTGAAGGAGGTCTTCCACCAAAACATTCAAGCCCTCCAATCTTTAGCTAAAGACTTAGTGGCTTGGTTCGCCATTTCAGCCATGTGAATGGCGATGGGAAGTTTACTCCTGGTTGGCCTCACCAGAACATTCAACCTTAGGTATGGTGACTTTAGTCTGCCCTTGCACGTTTTGGGCTCGTGCTTGCACCAGCATCGTGACTGTTTTAGTCAGCTCTCCTATCATGTATTCAAGCTTCTCTTAGCGTTGGAGCCAGGTTTGTGGTCCATCATCACCGTTGGTGGTGGAGACTGATTATGCTAAATTAGCTAGAGGAATACCAGTAGTTGCTCTAATGACAGGAGCAATCGATGAGTCTGTTATTGAAACATGGCCATCCGAAGGATGGGGTTGGCATTTGAGGCTCTAGTGACTCTTCCCTTGGCCATTGCAGTGGAAATGAACTAGAATAGGTGAGATCCCTACAGAGCACCAAAATGTTGATGGTGAAATTTGATTCATACAGAAGACCCAAACTTCAGCCAACAGGAAGTGATTTGGTGAACTTCTAGCTACAACCTGGTGTAGAAATCAGAAGAAGAATGAGAAAAACACAAGATTTTTTAATATGATTTGGCCAAATCCGGGCGGTACTGGACCCTATGTTCATGATGGATTTTATTGCTGGAAAAATACTTGTTGTGTACATAGTTTTACAGGAGTTTCTCTCTAATAAGCTCCATGGCTCTCTGCCCTTAGAACTCTCTTCTCTCTCTGGTTTACCATGAGCTCTCTCAGAATACCTCTCCTCTTTATTACACAGAGTCCTATATACATAAAGGCTAATCCTACAATTATGCTCTTGCAGGCTTTTCATCAATCAGTCCCTACTGACTGTCTTCTTCTCGATTTATGCGCTCAGCTAGCCTTAGCTGAGAATGGCTTCCTTCTGCAAACTAGGCTCCCATCAGTTGGGCCTTTTGCCAGCCCATCCGAAAAATACATATAACAAGTTTAGACATTGGTTGTTTAATAGGAACTAATGTTGTAGGTTTCCTTATATTTACAAAAACACCACCATGCTCATATATACATTGATTTACCTTTTATCTAATGTCTATTTAATAATGTTGTTTCTACATTCTGTAGTAGTGATATATATATATATACATATATATATTTACATATCAAACCAAGGGGTAATTCAATTTTTTTATGGTCTCTAACTATATAGCCGCTTCCAAATTATTCATGTATGGTTACTCTACTTGTCACATCCATACCACTTATATGTCAATTTTTTATTCATTATCACTTGGCCCCTTAAAGTTGACATAAGGCTAGTTAGAACCAATTATGAGCTTCGTGCTTGTTACAAGCTTAATGCTTAGTAGTTAGGTTTATGGACCAGTTTATGGTTTGATTGTATTTGGATTTTGTATAGTCCTATTTGTATAACACAATACACTCTATTCATTTACTTTTCTTTGTTTACTATGCTAGATCTCGATACATTAGCTTTTTTACCTTGGTTATTGTTGAGTATTTATTCTTCACCATTCATTGTTTTGACTCTTTATCTTTCTTCTAAAAAACCACAATATCGCTTCTTGGTGTTCCTTGTTCATCGCAAGCTCCTTTCCTTGTGTACTCAAACCCCTTCGTTCTCCAGTATTCCAGGAAAAAGCTTTTTCTTCATAGGTATCCTTTTCCTCCACATTTTTTAATTTATATTGCTCGTGAGTTGTGGTTGCTTATTATTGAAGAGTTTACTTAATTTTCTTCTACATTCTAAGTGTTTATTGAATGTTTAAAATATTGTCATCTTTTTCCTAGTCTTTTTGTGTATTTTTGCAATATTTTGATATTCAAGTAGGTAATCCTCAAGTTCTTCTAATGCAAGATAAATCGAATATGTATATTCTATTGTGTAAGGTATGTTCTACTACTTTCTTTCTTTCAAACTTTGGTCTATCTTCATGTCTTGAGACCACTCCTTGAGTGATTCAATCAACCATATGCTTAATTCTAATCAAAATCAGGACTTTTCTAAATCTAAAGAGTTTACCTCTATCCCCCATTCCTTTAATATATTGTTATGGTCATCATCTAGTTTTAGGAGTTAATTCTTTTTCAATAGATACTCCTCATCTTACTAATGGAGAGACTCATTGAATTGATATGGATGTTGACATAGATGATGCTTCTAAAGATAACAATGAAATTGATGATGCTCTAATTGAGATGGATTTAGGTTGGGTGTATGTTAGGGTTATGGGTATAGAACTTTCAAATGTGTGATCCGATCAGAGTAAACTTGACTATTTATATGAAAGAAAAAAGTCTTCAATTGTTTGTACTTCTATTACCTCCATGGTTGCCATCCTTGGTGACACAATTTGTAGTCATAACCTTAACTACTTCTTTATTTTTTATATAGATATGATCGAATACACTAGGGCTTGTCCTCTATTCTCTCCTTTTCAGCAGTTAGTTCTAAATGATATGAATGTTTGTCTCATGCAGCTTACCATAAATGCTTGGGCTTTTCTAAAATTATTTGAAGTTATTTGTAGAACTATCCAAGTGACACAAAATGTGGAATTATTTTACTATTTCTTTTCTTATGCTTTGAGGAAAATTGGATCTTGATGGTATTTTATGCAAAGAAATAGGGGAGCATTATTCAAGAATCCTCATTTGAGTTTATATGATTGAAAAGAGTGTTTTTTCAGAGTTACATTGAGGGGGAAACAACCTTCTTGTTAGTCTGATGCTCAAGGCAAATTACTTTTCCTTGTAGTTTGGCCTTCGACAAGTACTGTTCCTCACAAGAAAGCAAAACACACCTACTAATCTTCTAACAAGCTTATAATTGACATGCTTAAGGAGTTGGAAACCCTTGATCTAAAGATCATTCTAAGCTTGTATTTATGTTTTGTCTTTATCTTTGTAGGCTTTTGCTTGTTTGTATTCCACTTAGTAACAAAACTTGTTGTGTTGTTGTTGTAGATCATCTCAGTGGCAAGAAATATGTCAGAATTGGGACAATTTCACTCTTAATTTCTCAAAAGAAGACAAAATATTGTTCTTAATCTTCCCATTTGATTGGAGTAAAGATCTGATTAGAGAAATGATCAAAGTCAATGGGAAATTAGTAACCTATCTCATAAATGCCCGAGGGATGATGCCAAAATTGTTACAGGCACTCCTATACCTCAGAGAAAAAATTCTCAAGCTAATCGTAATCCTCCACAAAGACCTCCAGCTCCATAAAACAAACAAAAAGAGAAAGAAAAAGAAAAACAAAAGCAAAAGCATATTGCTAAAAAACCAATTACTAAATTTGTTTCTACTAATGTTATCTTGGCCAAGTAAGTTGAAGAAAACTTCAAGATGGCAAAATGCAATATTCACAAACTTCTACTATCTGTACATATTAAAGGTTTGATTGGTAAAGACAAATTGAACTCCCTTTTCCATTGAAACATGAACTATATGGCAATGCCCCAAAACCAACTCTTTTTGAATGATGATCGGGAAGTGTTAGCTTGTGAAATTCAAACTTATGGAATGATTGACTTTACTAAAAAATTTATTTCTCAACAACTAAGACAAACTACTTTCATGGTTGCCTTAGAGCAAAAAGTCCAAGATCTCACCAAATTCCACGAGGAGCACAAAGATAAAGACTTTGCCTGATTTGATCATTTGAGAGTAAAATTGGAAGTTGCTTGTAAAAATGTCAAGGAGTGCTCTAAATATTTGTTTGAGCAAGAGGATGTTATTAATAACCAAAGTCACTAACTTACAAAAAATGTTAAACAATTAGCATAAAGCTACAAGAAATTTGAACTTTTAAAAGCTGATTTGGAGAAGTGTAAAGGAGATCTTGTTGAAGCTTAGAAGGAATATGTTAATGCTACTTGACTTATGAATGATTTGAAGGCTAGGCTTGATTAGTTTAAGGAGAACAAAGATAATTTGGAACAAAAACTAGATGAGTAAGAAGAATTTTTAGTTGAAAAAAAACCAAAAAATTAGAGCAACTCCAAGATAATACTAAGGAAGTTTTTGGTGTAGGTTTCAAGTTTGCCTGAAGTCAAGTGTATATTTTGAAAAAGGAATTGGACTTCTCTTAACTGGATATCTCAAAGGATCTGCTAAATATTGCTACAAAATTGGTGTTGCATTTGAACTAAGGCTTTTGGATGTTGGTAACTTAATTCTCAGTGTTGTTGGTATTGAACAGATCTTTGACAAAGCTATTGAAGAGAAGACTAACTCCATTTTAGAGGAGGTAGTTGAGAAAGTTTTCAATAAGGAAGGTGACAAGAATGGCCATGAAACTAAAGGTAATGGCATGATAGACAGCCAACCTTTAGATGATCATTGTATGGGACAAAATAAATGAACTAATTGTTATCTTTGATATTGTTCTTTATCTTATGATGCTTGGACATTTTATTATCTTGACTTTTTAAATTTTACTATTTTTATGTTTGATGTCTTTGATTGTTTTGATTTGCTTAACCTTGCTTTTAATTTTGCTTCAAGTTACCATAAGAAACTTTTTTTGATAGAAGTTTTGAAGTTCTTATATGTTAAAATTTCATGCTTCAAAACTTTATGTTCTATTGTATTGTGTTTCAATGATTGCTAAAAACCTTTATTTTAATGATTGATTGTTTATTGAATTCTGAAGCTATTTATGCTCCAAAGTCATTTGCCTTGATGATCCTTTGATCAACTTTGGAGTTTCAAAGCTATTTATGCGTTGAAGCCATTTGACTTGATGATCAACTTTTAGAGTTTTGGAGAAATTTATGCTTCCAAGGGTTTTTGCTTTAATAATTATTTGATTATCAATTTTTGGAGAAATATATGCTCTGAGGCATTTGCTACGATGATCATTTGATCACCAATTTTAAAATTATTTATGCTTTGAGGTTTTTACACCTCAATGATCATTTGATTGTATGAAAAAAATGTTATTGGCTACTTGGGCAATAAAAGAATATGGCTATTTCATTAAATAGTTCCATTTTGTTCATCCTATCAGAGGAATCATGTATAACTTTCCATATATTTCAATGTTATTTTTTCTTGCCAAACTAATTTTTTCTTACAAAGAATCATCAATTATATGAATTAGCTATTCTATCAAAGAAACATGATAATATTTGATATGTGAAGCATTCCATGATCGTAGGAGACATTTTCCATTAATTGTTTCTAATGATAACCTCTGCTTCCCATATTTTTATTGATTTTATATAGGTTTTCCTAATTTGTTGCAAATTTGCTTTCTCCTGATTCTTTACTTGGACCATTCGATCTTCTTAACACAAGTCATCCATCTAGAAACTTTCTGACCTTGGCAGTAGAATTGTGAAATTTAAAGGTTTTGTTTTTGTAAACCACCAATCTTATGTAGGCCATGTCTCTATCTACTTCAAGTAAATCTAATTTTTCCTTGATCATTTAGTTCATTGTTAGAGTTTTCTTTCCTTGCGAGGGTTCATCAATCTCAATCGGAATTAATGCTTTTAAGTCGTAGGTTAGATGATAAGGAGATTCTCCTATTGTAGTTTGAGTGCTTATTCTATATGGCCAAAATATAGTTAGGAGTTCTTCCACCCATAATTTTTTTAATCCTTCTAATTGTCTTTTAAGCCCATTGAGTATGGTCTGATTTGCTAACTCCACTTGTTTGTTGGACTATAGATGTTCCACAGAAGTGAACTTCTAGAATATTTTGTGCTCTTTGCAAAATTTTTGAAATGGTTTTACCATAAATTGTGCTTAGTTATCAATTACCAATATTAAGGGAATTTCAAATCTTAACACATTTTTCTAGATAAATTTTGGGTATTTCAAGAAGTTATAATAATGGCAACAATAAGATATTTAAATTGTCTTGGGGCAATGGAAAAAGGTCCTAAAAAATTAATTGCCTATTGCATGAAAAACCATAGAGATTTAACGATGGTTTTGAGTGTAGGAGGAGCTTTTAGAATGTTGGCACACTTTTCGCATTGATTATAGCTTTTCACAAGTTTTTTGTGTCAGTTTTCATGGTTGGCCAAAAATGCCCCACACTTTGGGGCTATATGGCTTCCACATATACCTTAATGTAACTCTCTTAACACATAATTTCCCTCTTTAAGGTGTAAACAAAGCAACAATGGGAATGTGAATCCTTTTTTATACAACCTATCATTATCAAGAAAAAAACGAGATGCCCTTCTTTTTGTTTTGTTTTGTTTTTTTTTTTTGGCTTCTAGTGGATTTTCATTAGTTTTTATTCCCTTTAGGTATAAAATGATCGGATCCATCAATAAAGGAACTCGCTTGATTTCCATATTTTGTTCTTCCTTTATACTTGGCTTTCTTAACATATCTTACAGAAAGCTTCTATTATTCATTTCATCTTTAGCACCAGCCAATTTAGAGAGTGTGTATGCACAATCTTTTTTTACCCTTGTATTTGTTTAAGTTCAACATGTGTGAATATGGATGTTAGGGTTCTAACTTTTTTCATATATTTTATAAGGTAAGGCACTTTCATCTTTTAAGTTTTATTTCTTTGCCCTCCCATTAATTGAGAATCACTCATAGTTTTAATTGCTTTTGCTCTTATTTCATCAACTAATTTTGATCTAGTGATCAAGGCCTTGTATTCTGCTTGATTATTAGTCATTTAGAAGCTAAACTTTGAAGAATATTCAATGACAATACCATCAAGCCTTTCTAATATAATTTTGACTCCATTGCCTTTTTTATTTGACAAATTATCAGTTAATAGGATCCATGTGAAAGGTACATCATCATTTATTACTCTTTTAGGGCTTTTAGTTATTTTAGATAAAAAAAATTAGCTAACATTTAAGACCTTACAACCTTTCTTGGTTTGAACTCTATAACATACTTTGTTAATTCAATCACTCATGCCAGTAAATGATAGACAATCTTGGATTTACCTAATATTTGTTTAATCAGTTGATTTGTTTGAATGATTACTTGATGACATTGAAAGTATGGTTTTAGCTTTTGTGATTCTGTCAATAGTATGTATGCCAATTGTCACACCCCAACCTATGGAACATGACCGGCGTAGGAGGTCATTGATACGAATTCTCCTACGAGCCTAACAATGCAATATGTATCAAATATTCACAATTTTATAACTATATGTTTTTAACATTTACAAATAATTCTACTAAAAATCTGACAGAATTTCCCCTATTTTTCCTACATCTGGGCACAAGGCCTACATGCACATAAAAGGGGCTACATACCCAATGTATCCTATACAACACAAACAAAAACAAAACAATGGCCTAGGCTAAACCATTCATGTCCTACTGGGCATCCAAACAACATACATATATACAACGCATCCTATCAACTACCATCAACTCTACCATATATATACCTATAAGCTCTGCAGAGGTGATCTACTCACTCAAGGAGCAAATCCCAAATCTGGATGTGATGGTGGGACGGAGGGAGAATCCTGGGCCTTTGAAAAATAGTAAAAAGAGAGAAGTAAGTTTCATTGAAACCTAGTGAGTAAACAAACCATGATCACTTAAAACCCTATATAAAAATATAGGCTCGAAAGTATTTATATATGAAAATATGAAAGACAACCAGGAAGATTTGTTTACCCATTCTACAATCATAATTTCAATGTACATTTAAAAAAACCATAATACAACAAAAGACCAAGTAATTGAAATCATGACAACAAGTATCAAGTCAGGTTACTGCAGATAATTCATTCAACTGGATTTCCAAAGAACAAATTTAAAATGGTAACCAAACCATAATACCCATTATAAGCCATCTAACACGTTTGCTGGATGCTCATGAATGTATATCTCCTTACATCTTTCCACTCTTATTACTCCCCACCGGCTAGTTTCATACTCATAAGTACACTTGAGGGTTACCACCCAAATTTTCAACATCCAATATCTCTATTAAGATTCAGAAAATAACACAGCATAAAATCTTTATTCGGGTAAGCAATGTTTATCAAAACATATATAAATTTACAAATGCATTTTAATGTCCATTTATCTAAAAAAAATATAGTATCATCAATTTTAGTAACATACAGCTAAAATGAAAATGCATAATTTTAACTCAGCAAACCATCTTATGTATACATGAAACATAAGGAGTATACTTTTAAAACTAGTTCAACATAAGAAAAATCTCATTATTTAGAAGAATTTATAGTATGTCATACAATGAAACTATTTTATAACTACACACGGCATTTTTAAGGAAGAAGGATTGTTCACTCACCTCAACACTCCTTAGAACAGCCTAATAGAAAATTTGTTGGAACTTCCAAAATTTGGATGTTGATAAACTCAATAATTCAATTGCAATATTTCTAAAGCAACAAAACAATAGAAATTCCATCTTTCATCATCAATTTCATACTGGGGTTTTAAATAGATATCTTGAAATCTAACTATAAGATTGCTATAAAATAAATTTTATGATTTAGGAATATTCACCAACCTTCAAAGTGCTGGTGAAGAGCTCCACCAGAGTTGGAAGGTTGTCGGTGGGTTGGAATAGGTAGTTGAACGAACTAGCCCAAACAGGGATGGAGATGCTGTTGCTCAATAGAAAAAAAAACATCGGAGGTGGATAAGAGTTCAACACACTTAAATAATGCTAGACCGAGAGGACTACTCATAGGAAAGTAGAAGCATGCTAGGGAGTAAGATAGCTTCACTGGGTTGGCGTCTGGAAAAGAAACAGAAGTGCCAAGCTGCCAGCACACTCTAGGAAGGAGATGATCAGCATCAGAGAAGAGAAAGATGCCAGGAAAATTGTTGAACACCCATCGGAGAAGAGAAATGTTGACAGAGAGTAAGAAGAGTGCCGGAGTATAGGGAGATTTCGAGAAAGCTCGAGAATGGAGAGAGAAAAGGCCGGCTTAATATTTTATAGCAAAAAGTAAAAAGGAAAATTTACATTTTGACCTAGCAAAAACTTCAGTGAAGTCCTCCTACACAAAGGAATAATTTCATTTTAGCCCCAATGAGATTGTAGATTTTTCACTTTAGTCCATAGGAAAAATATATTTATTCTATTTTTCTTATTTCCATTTACCGAGGTATTATAAATTCTCCCCCAATAAAGAATTCATCCTCGAATTCAAGAATATGCTTATAAGAAAAGAAAATTCATACCGTTTGGTCATGCAAATAGTTAGGGGTATTTACTCTTCATGAGGGACTCAGGCTCCCAAGTCATCTTTTTTTTCCCATGATTTTCCCATAGAACTTTCACTGATGGGTGTTCTTTAGAGTGGAGCTTTCCAATTTGTCGAACAATAATAGCTACAGGGCGCTCCTTAAAAGTGAGGTGATTGTCCAGCTCAATTGGAATTTGAGGGAGAATGTGTGATGGATCCGGAACATATTTCCTCAACATAAATACATGAAAGATAGGATGAATGCTTCCTAGCTCAGGAGGAAGATTCAGCCTATAAGGTACAGTACCAATCCTATTCTTAATAGGGAACGGACCTATGTACCAGGGACTTAACTTTCTCTTTTTGCCAAATCTCATTATTCCTTTCATGGGTGATACCTTCAAGAACACTTGATCACCCATTTAGAATTCTAAGTGTCTTCTCCTCCTATCAGTGTATGACTTTTGGCGGCTTTGGGCTGTCAATAATTTTTCTTTTAGTTTTCATCTTTTCATTTGTATTTAACACCAAGTCCAGGCCCAATAACTTTGCTTCTCCAGTTTCAAACCATCTGATTGGAGATCTACACTTCCTTCTATATAATGCTTCAAAAGGAGCCATTTGAATAGTAGAATGATAGTTGTTGTTGTAAGCAAATTCAATCATGGGTAAATATTTCTCCTAACTACCTTTAAACTCAAGCACACAGGCCCTAAGCATATCTTCTAAGACTTGAATGGTCTTTTCAGATGGGCCATCTATTTGGGGATGAAAAGCTGTGCTGAAGTGAAGTTGTGACCCTAAAGTCTCTTGAAAAGATCTCCAAAATCAGGCAGTAAACTGAGCACCTCGATCGGATATAATTGACAATGGAACTCCATGTAGAGATGCAATTTGATCTAGGTATAATTGAGCATACTGAGAGGTTGAATAGGTAGTTTTCATTGGAAGAAAGTGGGCACTCTTAGTCAAACGATTCATAATTACCTAAATTGAATCATAGCCTCTTGAAGTTTTAGGTAACCCAGTAACAAAATCCATTGTCACCCTCTCCCATTTCCTCTCAGGCACTTCTATGTTTTGGTGTAATCCTACTGGCCTTTAGTGTTTAGCTTTTACTTGCTGGCATGTGAGACATCTGGAGACAAATTTTGCTATATCTCACTTCATTCCTTCCCACCAATAACCCATTTGGAGATCTTGATACATCTTATTGCTACTAGGATGCATGGCATAAGAAGATGAGTGCGTTGTGTGCATAAGTTGTTGTTGCAAATTAGAAATTTCAGGCACCCATATGCGACCATGAAAAATCAAAACCCCTTTTTCATTTCTTAACAAACCAGACTCAGGCTCTTTCTCCATCTTACTTAACAATTTATTAAAGTTAACCTCCTGACTTTGTGCCACAATAATTTGATCAACCAATAGGAATTGCACTTGCATATGGGCCAAAAATATTCCTAGTTTTGCTATTTGTAATTGAACTCCACTAAATTCTACTTTTTATGGCTCTCAAATCATCTGCCTCCTGTGCACCTCCAAGTGAGCAAGACTCCTTGCTGATTTTTTGCTCAAAGCGTCAGCTACCACATTGGCCTTACCTGGATGATATAAGATTGAGCAATCATAATCTTTTACCAACTCCATCTAGTGGTGTTGTCTCAAATTCAAGTCTTTTTGCTTAAATATATACTTCAAGCTTTTATGATCCATGGAAATTTCACATTTCTCACCATATAGGTAATAGTGCCAAATCTTTAAAGCAAATACCACTGTAGCCATCTCCAGATCATGGGTAGGATAGTTCGGTTCATGCTTCTTGAGTTTCCTTGATACATAGGCTATAACTTTACCTTGTTGCATCAAAACACACTTAAGACCAATCCTGGAAGCATCACAATAAATAGTATAGTTACCGCCACTAGTGGTTAAAGCTAATACTGGTATCGTAATCAAGCACTCTTTCAATTGTTGAAAACTTGCTTCATATGCTTTTGACCACTCAAATTTAGCATTCTTCTGAGTCAGCTTAGATAATGGAGTTGATATGTGAGAGAAATCTTTTACAAAATGTCAATAATATCTGGCCAGGCCTAAAAAACTACAAATCTCTGTGACTAAAGTGGGTCTAGGCTAGTTTTGTACTGTTTCTACTTTCCTGGGATCCACACTGATACCTTTTTTTGAAACCACGTGTCCCAGAAAAGGTACACTAGTCAACTAAAATTCACATTTGAAAAATTTTACAGAGTTGATGTTCCCTAAGAGTCTGCAATACCAATCTCAAATGCTATTCATGAGTTTGGTCATCAGGAGAATACACTAAAATATCATCAATGAACACAATCATAAAATGATCCAGGTAGGGTTTAAAAAATTTGATTCATTAAATCCATGAAGGCTGCAGAGGCATTAGTCAACCTAAAGGACATCACCAAGAATTCATAATGACCATACCGAGTCTAAAAAGCTATCTTTGGAATGTCCTCCTTCCAAATTTGCAATTGACAGTAGCCAGATTGCAAGTCAGTTTTTGAGAAATATTGAGCACCTTGAAGTTGATCAAACGAATCATCAATCCTAGGTAATGGGTACTTATTCTTCATTATGACTTTATTTAATTGTCTATAATCAATGCAGAGTCTCAAGGTTCCATCCTTTTTCTTTACAAATAGCACCGGGCTCCCTAAGGGGAAGTACTGGGACGAATAAAACCTTTGTCCAACAATTCTTACAACTGTACCTTTAGCTCTTTTAATTCAGTTGGCACTATATGGTATGGAGGAATGAAAATAGGATCGATCCCAGGAACCACATCAATGCAAAATTCAATTTCTCATTCCAGTGGCATCCAGGTATTTCTTTCGGAAAAACATCTTTAAATTCTCAAACCACTGGTACACTTTCAACTTTCAGTTCTGTTGCTTTAGTGTCTCGAACATATGCTAAATAGACTTCACATCCCCTTTTTATCATTTTGCTGGCACGCAAGGCAAAAATTAGGTTGACAGGGACATCTCCCCCATCTCCCTAGCATATAAGAACCTCTCTATCTAGTATGTGGAAGTTGACTAACTTATTACAACAATCAACACATGCATGATAGGTGGATAACCAATTCATGCCTAAAATAACATCAAAATCTACCATATCCAGTATAATCAAGTTAGTAGGCAGAATTATACCAAAAACATTTATTTCATAAGAAGAAATCATTTCACATGCTGTCAATGTTTGCCCTAAAGAAGTAGATATCAACAGCTGTGATTCTAGAGGTTGTCGAGGTTTCACCAATTGTAGGGCCAAATAAGTAGATACAAAAGAATGTGTCACACTTGAATCAAATAAAACATAAGCGAAAATAGAGTCTATAGCCAAAGTACCTGTAACTATCACATTCAAAGCCTGCGCATCCTACCTCGTCAAGGTAAACACTTAGGCAGTAGTCCCCTGATAGCTACCACCACCTCTACTAATTGACCCTTTGCCTCGACCTCTAATAGTAGATCCAGATACTGAAAGTCTAGTGAATAGGGTGCCACCTAATGTCTCTATCACTCTAGCACCACTAGATGAAGCAGACAACTACAGATAATTTTTCTTTATGTAACCCATTGGGCCACACTAAAAACAAGCTCTAGTCGACCATCTGTAAACTCTTGTATGTGCCTTTCCACAATATTGGCACGACTCTAGTGCCTCCTGTTTAATAGAGGCAGATGAGCTAAAACCAGATCTCTCAGAGAAAAAATGACTAGGAGCTAAGGTGCCTGTAGGTTGCCTAGAATGGGGTGTACTCGAGGTTACGGATCTTTGTCCCTTAGTATCCCCATTAGAATCTTAAGTTCTAGATTTTTTTCTTGAGCCTCCTTGGGCTTCTCTACCCTGGCTTCTCTCTCTGAGCCTTCCTTCTAACTAAAGAGCCCAGCTATAAACTTGTTCATAAATAGTATCTTCGGTGAATGGTATAGCATTGAAGTATTGGTCATTAAGTCCACTCATAAACTATCAAGCCTTTTCTTGCTTAATAGAAATCATGCTACCCACAAATTGTGAAAGGTGAAGGAACCTGGCAGCATATTTCGAGATCGATAATCCCTAATATTTGAAATTTTTAAATTCTTGCATCTTCACAAACGTTATCCAGTATGAAAGAATTGTTATAAAAAGGCCATACGAAAAGCTTCCCAAGTGCTTGCCTCACATCCCAAAGATCTCTAATCTTCCTAACCTTGAAGCCAAGTGGTGGCAGTATCATCCAGCTGGTATCCAACCAGTTGTACTTGTACTTCCTCTGGGCATTTCAAGACTCGCCATAACCACTCAATTTGGTTTAGGAATGCAAGGGGTTCCATTTCTAACCCAATTCTCGAGAATCTTGGGGGCTGGAGTTTTCAAAATTCCTTTAAATAATTAGATAAATTCGCAGCATGAGGTGGAGGGGGTGGAGGCATTTGGGTTTCTGGCCCCCTTCCTTGATTTTGAGTCCCTTAATGGGTCATCTTACTTATAAAATCCACCATTACGTCCCTAAACTCTACAAACTAAGCTGGAGCCTCAGAAGAAAAAGGACCACCTAAAGTTCCTAATGTAAAAGGAGCTCTAGATTCAAAGCAGGAGCTCTCTACGTGAGTTTCTCTTCATGTAATTCTACCACTACTTCTAGTTTTGCCCCAGCCCTAGGGGATAGTCTATGAAGAAGAGGATGGTTAAGGTGTTTCTCCAGACGCTTCTTCCATTCAGCGTCCGTTAGGAAAATGCATTTTGGGAGGCATTATCCTATATTGAAACAAGAAGATTGATTTTAGATAGAAATCAATATATACATTTATGAAATCGAAAATTTAAAGAAATGCAAAAATTATCGATATACATTTATGGTGGGGACCTTAACATATCCTTATTTATGTGTCATGCTCCCTGACGCACTAACATAAACTCGATATGCTTATGCCATGATGATAATTGGAGACCTCCATCATGCACCTAAATCCTAAATCATGCTCTGATACCAACTTTGTCACACCCCAACCTATGGAATGTGATCAACATAGGATATCATTGGTAAGAATCCTCTTACAAGCCTGACAATGCAATATGTATCAAATATTCACAATTTTATAACTACATGTTTTTAACATTTACAAATAATTTTACCAAAAATTTGGCAAAATTTCCCCTATTTTTCCTATATCTGGGCACAAGGCCTACATGCACATAAAAGGGGCTACATGCCCAACGTATCCTGTACAACACAAACAAAAATAAAATAGTGGCCTAGGCTAAACCATCCCTATCCTACTGGGCATCCAGACAACATACATATATACAATGCATTCTATCAACTACCATTAACTCCACTATATGTATATCTGTAAGCTCTGCAGAAGTGATCTACTCATTCAAGGAGTAGATCCTAAATCTGGACGTGATGGAGGGACGGAGGGAGAATCCAGGGGCTCTGAAAAATAGTAAAAAGAGAGAAGTGAGTTTCATTGAAATCCTGCGAGCAAACAACCCATGATCACTTAAAACCTCGTATAAAAATATAGGCTCGAAAGTATTTATATCTGAAAATATGAAATACAGCCAGGAAGATTCGCTTACCTATTCTACAATCATAATTTCAATGTACATTTAAAAAAACCATAATACAACAAAAGACTAAGTAATTGAAATCATGACAACAGTATCAAGTCAGGTTACTGTAGATAATTCATTCAACTAGATTTCCAAAGAATAAATTTAAAATGGTAACCAAACTATAATACCCATCATAAGCTCTCCAACACGTCTACCAAATGCTCATAAATATATATCTCCTTACATCTTTCCACCCTTATTACTCCCTATCGGTTAGTTTCATACTCACAAGTGCACTTGAGGGTTACCATCCAAATTTTCAATAGATGCAGTATCTCCATTAAGATTCAGAAAATAACACAGCATAAAATCTTTATTCGGTAAGCAATGTTTATCAAAAGATACATAAATTTACAAATGCATTTTCATGTCCATTTATCTAAAAAAATATAGTATCATCAATTTCAGAAATATACAGCTAAAATGAAAATGCATAATTTTAACTCAGCAAACCATCTTATGCACACATGAAATATAAAGAGTATACTTTCGAAACTAGTTCAACATAAGAAAAATCTCATTATTTAGAAGAATTTATAGCATGTCATACAATGAAACTATTTTATGACTACACACGGGATTTTTAAAGAAGAAGGATTGTTCACTCACCTCAACACTCCTTAGAACAGCCTAATAAAAAATTCGTTAGAACTTCCAAAATTTGGATGTTGATAAACTCAATAATTCAATTGCAATATTTTTGAAGCAACACAACAACAGAAATTCCATCTTTCATCATCAATTTCATACTAGGGTTTCAAATAGATATCTTGAAATCTAACTATAGGATTGCTATAAAATAAAT
>JANHAO010011821.1:0-16881 GCA_026873985.1 Saraca asoca | reverse complement strand
TTGCATATTATGTTCATATTTATGATTCATGCATAATTAAGATAAAGCCCATGGTGAGAAGTCCATTTAATCAATCCTATAAAGGTTTATGGGATTGTGAGAGTGATTTTAAATAGATAACTTCTATACCAAAATGATACTAGTCAAGATCTGATACTTGGGCACTATCAAGATCTGTTGAGACTAGACAATGTGGTATTCCTCATTTGATGGCAGCCATCCTCACAAGCTGAGATGCAAGTGAGTTGCATCGAAATACATACGTAGACACGACTCAGTTAATTTGGAGAAACATAACTAACAATCGTGATCTTGACCCGTTTGGAGATACTGTATGGAGCTACGTCATCAGTTAATCTCCAAGTGGTGATTTCATGACTGATCCTACAACTTGAGATTGTGGAATGTCTTTTACATGAAAGGTTATGCTTTGACTAAGTCAAACGTGACTCTATTCATAAGGAACTATAAAGGCATGGGTTGGACATTTCTGAAAGTATAGTTAGGCATTGCCTAATCAAGATAGGATTCATTGTCACTCTTCGGAGTTGATATCTGATAGCCACTCAACGAATTAGTTTGACTGGTGAAATCAATAAACGCGGTTGAATAAGAGACTCAAATGGGATTTGAGTGCTCGCGAGACTCAGATTGGATTTGAGTGCTCGAATTTATTTAAGTCAAATAATTCACAAGGTTGAGAAACTTTGATTGGTTATGGAGGTTGACTTTCATCCATGCCTCTGACCAATCCGGATATGGGTAATGAAAGGATTGTATCATGCATAATGGGTAACACGTAATGTGTTTGACACACATTGAGATCATTCACATATAGGCTCATTACCTTGAACACTCCTATTGTGAATTGGGTAGCTATAATAGCTTGCTAGAGTCCACTTATAGCTTAAAGTCTAATTGATTAGTTTGGAGAAATTAATATGCCATCAAAGGGTTTGAAGGGTATTTTGGACTTTTGCCAATAAATCGGGGGCCTACTGGGTCACACACATAACGAAGAACGTTATGGCCAAGGTTTGGATGAGTTTAATATCCAAGGGATCAAAAAGCAATTTAGTGAAATTACGTTGGGGCTAAAAGGTTGTTTGGTGAAACTTGTGAGGCCATTTTGCAAAAAGAGAAAAGTGTTAATTAAGCCCCAAAATGACATCGTTTTTACCACCCTTGGGGCAGCCAAAATGATGCCGTTTGGCATCTTCATCTTCCTCCATTTGGCTGAAGTGGTTCGACCATTCCAAGGAGAGAAGAGGAGAGAGCTTGCCGTGAAGAGGAGGAGAAGAGTTCTCCTTGTTCTGCCAAGCCAAGCCAAATTGAAAGGAGAGAGATCAAAAAAGGGTTTTGGTATTTCTTCTCCTACTTCTTCTTCTCTTTGAAGCTGAAAAGATTTCAGCAATTTGAGGAGATGAGATCTCCACTTGTTCGGCCATGGATATTGAACCAAGGGAGAAGAAGATGAAATCGGAAATTGGTTCCGGGTTTTGGCTCCTATTTTGGTCTTCCAACTTCCCACATTTGTTAGCATAAGGAGAGGAGTTGAAAAGACCATGGAGGATGTTCTCCGACGTAAATTTTCTGGTAGAGGCAACACACATAAATTGCTATGGTGACCACAAGCTTCCGTTGCAAAAGGAATTCAATTAAATATTAGTTTTGCTTTCCTTCTTTTAAGATTTGTTGTGCAACCTCTAATAATGGGATCTTGGGGAGTTTGGATTCAGCCATGGGTGTGTTTTTCCTATAAAATTTTTTAAAAATTCTGCCCCCTACGGTTCTACTAACTCAACACAAAGTACATATAGTGTTGTATAACATTGACGTATAGGTGGATAGCATTTGATTGATTTGAAGTGAGTTATGTGCTTATGTGCGTAGTTGAATACTAGGGTGTTATAAATTTACATATTCCTAATAAGTATTAAAATTTATTTATGATTGAGACTACGATTTCCTTTTTACTAAAATACATTTTTGTTTTCTAATTTTACTTGAATTTATAATCTGATCCTTTTTTTTTTTTAATTTGAGTAATATTATCATCCGATTTTTCCAAAGGTTGTAATTAGGTCTTACTATCCAACTTCTGTCCAAAAAAAACGGATAGAAAATGCTACCATGGCATATTGATGTGGACCATCCAATGCTAATGTGGATAACTTTGCAGACAAGCAAACTACTTAAGTACCAACCATGCCAAGACTGCGTGGTTCCATCTTCTTTCGTCCCCGCCATCAACGTTGCCGCACTTGGAACGTCCCTAGCCTTCAGTTTCATTCAATAAATTAAAGCTATAGTCTTTATAAATGTAATTTCCTAAATCCCCACGTGAATGTTGTATTAACGGAACACCCACAAAAAAAAAAAAACTAAACTCATTTGAATTGCAGAAGATTTCATAAAAAGTATAATTTCTAAAAAAGTAGAAATGTTTGGATTGTTTGATTGATTACTAACTTAAAAAATGAAGAAAATTGCACTTACGAAGAAATTCTACTTGGTACAAAATATGAAAAGTTACTTATTTAATATTTAGGTAAGTTCTACTTCACGTGCTATTAATGGAATAAAAATACAATACGATTATTGTTAAATTTAAATAATAATTGGAACACCCTTATCAAAACTTATCCAATGTATGCATAATTTTTTATATGACATTTTATTCATTTTGATAATACTCTTTAAAAAGTCTATAGTTGAACCAAATATCATAGGAACTTATTTTCTAAGAAGTTCTATTTTTTTAATGTCAATCAAATAACTTTTAATTCTTCGTGGACAGTTTAAACAAGAAGTAAATTCTCACAGGAAGTTAAATTTTTTTAATGTCAACTAAACAATTTTCAGTATTTTCTGAAAAATTCACACAAAAACTTATTTCCTAAAAAGTTTACTTTCTCATAAAAATTTACTTCTTATTTAAACTCTAAGACTCTTATATGTTGATGTTCTTTTAGAACTTAAAAGCTTTGAATCACCCACACTTTTATTAGTATTTAATAGCTCGTATTTCCTGCTATTGTTTGATCCTATTCTACGCAGTCACTGATTCTTATTCTTTTTTTCTTTTTTTTACAACAAAACATACTAACCAGGAAGCCGAAGTCCAGGCCCATGATGACGATGTAGCCAATGGAAATGATCGATGTGGCCGTTTGACCTGCTTAACCAATCGCTGCGACTATTATTTGGCCTTAGCCATCGGATGATGGCATCGAATCCAAACCTTTGGCACGAATGGCCACTGATCATTCCTCTGAGAACTCATATAAATCTCATAGGGTATTCATGACTCTTGGAATGCAGCCCACACTGATTGAAAACGTATTATTGAGTCCTAACCTAATAGTAATACTGTGACCTAATAGAACAGAAGCAGATTGGGTAAAGAAAAACGCTATCCATTTTAATAGCAGATTTATACTGATCAATCCATGCCGACTACGGTCCAAGTGGGTTGGATCTGACGAATGCAGACTAATCCGCGGACTGGATATATCTTTTTAAGTGTTTAGATTACCTAGTTAAGTCCATTTGTCGGTCCAAATTGGAAAAAAAAATGATAAGTCTCATCACAAACTCAACCCAAATACCTAATGTCATAGCACATTTACCCAAAAAAAATGAAATACGTACAAATCCTCCGGTCCAATCACCAAAAGAAAAAAATCTAACACATACAAACTAGTCCAATCCAAACGTGGACCGAACTGAATCACAAATAAACAAGTCCATTGATTATGCTGGCCAATGTAGACCGGAAAAAACAGACCGCTCCGTTCCGATCCTTTTTAAGTGTAAAACCTAACAATGATTAATGCCCATTTATGTGAATGATTTTTCCTGGTCCAGGGAGCATTACCCATTTGAAATCTGAGAGTTCAAATTCAAGATTTTACTCTATATCTTATAAATTTTTTTAGATAAAATTGTCTCTACTATTATAGTTAGATATATACAATATTTTAGCCAACTTGTTGAGTGGAAGATAGACATTGCACTGTCTTCTGCAACTTATAGACAATTCCAGATTACCAAACTAACTGATGCCTTGAGGGCATTTCAATAGTAGAAATGACTAAGATTGGACTTAACATCGCAAGGGCCTATTATAAATTGGAGGCAAGGAAGGGCAGTTCTCATTCATGTTGGCATATGGCTCTAAGGTGTTGTAACCAGGCAGTTCCATCCTATATTCACCAAGAATCTGGCAGAATAGCAGCCTATCATTCTCATTATTGCACCAACTTGGTAGGCGTGTTTGATTATCCTCGAAGATCTTAAGCATGTATGCATCGCGGATCTGCATATAACAGCAGACACATAAGACGAAAGTAATTATAATGATTGGAGGTTGATCCAAACAAAACTAATAAATCAGAGGCAGCATGGCTTACAGTGAATTCTGTAACTTGAATGTAGTTGGAAATAGGACCAAAAATTCCAGCCTCCTTATACATTGATAGAATAAAGGCAACACATGTAATTGATTTTCCATCACTGTATACCCATTCATCTTGTTCTGGAATGGTAAGTAATTGATCAAAAGCTATTCCACGCTTCTCAGTCTCAGCGAGAATGTCAAGCAAATCCAAACCCTGAAAGCATACAAAAATGAGATATCCCCATTAATTATGACATAAGCAGACCTATTATAGTTCGGCAAAATATGAACATGGGAGTTCCTGCCATCCCAAAAATTATATTGGAGAAGTGATATGTACATTAAAATATGTCAATGACAGTTTTTCAGAGGAAAAAATATACAAAAATTCAAGAAATCTGAATGACCCAGCATTTCACCAGTCCTCATTGATGTACTACATATTGTAGATCTCCAAATCTAAAATCCCAACAAACTTTACTGCTCTTTCATAGAAAATGAATATCTTCACGCAAACAAGTCCCCTTGCAGGGCAATACCCCAGGCACCATTCCAAGGGGAACCCCTCAATTCAAACTGGAAAGCATCTCAACTTTATTCATTTTGACATCAACATCAATATTACTGAAATTGCCCTACCAAAAAAAAAACCCATCTCTTCCTAGGCCATAGGAAAAGCTAATTCTCAAAGAACAGTGATGTCTAATTGTGGTTTTGACTGCAAGTCATTCCACATAAAATATAGGAATCAAAGAAATGTGTATATATTTGCATATACACCTCTATATGCAGACAGCATTGCAAATGTCTTTAATATAGTCAAAGACATTTATGTAAATCATGGGTATGTAAATCATGGGAGACCCAATCTAACTTCAAGATAGATTGAAGCAAATGAATTCTCTTCACCACCCTAGATTGTTTAAGCCAGTGCTCACGACATACCTCAGTCCCTAACCTCTTATTCAAAGCTTCATTCCACATGTTTGCTGCATAATCTGGCTGCACTCTGGTCCACATGGACATGACAGAAATGACCTGCACAACAAATTAGAAACTCAGAAACAGATAGATACATGTAAAGATCAGTAACTCCAAGCACCACGAAGTTCATCATTGACAAATACAGGGAAGAACATAAATACACCAGAGCAGTGGTATTACATCAGCAAGTAGAATTCTGTATTTCTTCCATATATACTGAACTTCCAGTTCAGATTCAAATTGACTTGTTAACAATTAATTGCCACTAAATTATATACGTAAAATAATACAGTAGTCTCCCAGTAATACAGAATGTGCTTAGCACTAATGTTGGTTCCATTGCGTACTGATATTGATATTACACAAAACTGAGAATGGAAAGATGAATACCAAGTGAGCATCAAGAGGTGGAGGATAGTTATCAGCTACTGTGTCAATCCAACTAAAAATCATATTATGATAACCATATGGCTTTCCAGACATGCTCCGAGCATACTCCCACGCTGCAGTGGAGTTAAATTTCGCACGCAACTCTGGATGCAGGGGAAGCAAGGCTATTTGGGGATTGGAACCATCTTTAAGAGCCAATCCCCACCATTCATCCCATGGAATTACCACTATTATTTCTTCACCCTACAAAAAGACAGAACATAAGATAAGGTAACCTTGTTTTATGTCATCAAAACGAGAATGGAAGTTAATGCTTGAAATTAAACATCAGTAAGTATCTAATAAAATACGTCAGAGAAATAGTGTGGTTCATATATCTAATATCTTTCAAGTTTATACCTTCTCATTCTCATGCCCTGATTCACCAACCCATAATTTGCCCATTTCATCCTTCAAGCAAACTGCTGTATGACCAGCAAATGCACCAGTTACCCACTTTTCAAGTGTCTCAAATCCACCCCACCTACCACGGATCTTTGACACAGCTAAGAAATCTCCTGAATGAACATCTTCAGGATTGATAGTTGCACGCCAGGGCTTGCTGCGTTTCTCAAATGTTGCCCCCATGTGCTTCTTCAGGAAATCCAAGTTAGCCTTCTGACCCCACAAAGTGTTTGAAAAAAGTGGCAAGACATCAACTAGAGATAGCAGGGTTCCCATCATCCCTGATGGCATAAGAAATACAGAAATGCCATGCTGCTTTACCTGCTCAGATCAGGGGGAATGTTATCTTTCTGTGATCGAGGATACAACCATAAGATTTAAACAGAATAGAGAACTAGGAATTACATATTCTAATTCTGCTGGCTCTTCCCATGAGGCAAATTTCAAACTGTGTTCTCGTGCAGAAAAATAGTAGTCCCATGTTATTCTGTACGGTGTTGCAAAAACATACAGATCCATGCAGGTCCAGCTGTGTGCAGCTGATGTCTGTAAAAGGACATGCCATTATTCTTCACCCTTGTTATAAAGGGATGGGGATTTCGAGGTATTGACATAAGTAAACTTGACACAAATGTACTAACCAGTCCAACCAACACTACAGCGGTTTTAGTACAGTGGGTTAATACTGGCTATAATATCCACCTGGCTATAATATCCACCACTGTTCACAAGAGACCATACTCTCAGTGAATTGGATTGGCCATAAGTTCAGCAGAAAAGACATTTCAAATAAAATCAGTAGTCCTGATCCAGAAATGAACTTGCGCTACCCATTTTCATGGAAAATTTATCGATGGAAAAACATGTGATGGAAGATTGATCAAATGAAGACAATAATCAAAACATCAGCAACGCAAAGATAACAATTATCAAAGCAACACCATCACTTCACTACAATGCAAAGTTAATAATAATCAAAGCTAAAAAGGACAAACCTTGAGATAGAGAACGCCACCTCCCAGGCTCGTATCATCCCTATCACTAGCTGTGAACTCAAGCTTAGCTTGATTTTCAAAAAAACACGCTCCCTTCCAATGAATCGACCCATTGCTCGGAGTGACAGACCCCACAAAGTACGGTAACAAATCCACAGCACTGTGGAAATTGTTAAGCACAGGCCACGATATTCCATGTGGCAAAACGGGAAGCACGTCCTTGGCTCTGAAGGGAACCTTCAAAGCCAGACCAAGATTGGATATAGAACCAAATCCCATAATCCATAACAGAATAAAGCATCGGATCGAATTGAAGCGATGCATAGACAAAGACTATGAATTTATAATTGAAATTGAAAAATCGAGTGATAGGACTGTAATTTTGTGTGTCAGAGTTTACAGGACTCGGCGAATTTGCCCCATTAGGGTTTCTGGATTCCGAAATTGGAAAGGTTTGGGATGATGGAGACGACGCGGTCGTTGCGGGAATTAGTCTTACAATGTACAGGCTGGTGGGACCAAGTGACATACGTGGCGAGCAGAGAAAGCCAGAATTGTTTGTTCGTTATTAATATCCAAGCTTATATTGACAGAAAACAATATCGAACTATAGATCCCCCATTTTCTTTTTATTTTTATAATAATAGCCGTGGTCAGCAATTTAACATCTTTTGTAACTACAATCTGCACAATTTATGTACATTTGAGTCCTATTTGGGCCTCATGTGGAAGGGTATGTATTTTCAATAAGATATAGTTACATCCATTGTAAATTTGAAAATATTAAATTATTCTAACATTATTTACACCTTCTTTTAATGTTTAATTTATGATCTCATTCAATTTTCAAATTCATGTAATTTAACATTTTGAAATTGAATATTCATAATTTTTTTATAATTTAATGTAATTAAATGTTTTTCATTAAGTTTTATTAATAATTTAATAATATATATATATAGAAAGAGAGACTCACAGGAATGTACATGCAATTTTACTAATGTTTAGTTAGAAGTAAGTAATTGTTTTCTTCATTTTAAGGCTTTTGGCATTGTTGATTAAATAATATTTCATTGGTGTAAATTTTTTAATATTTAAAAAAAAAGGATCAATTTAATCTTGAGGTTAATAAAGATGTGAAAATAATGAACATGCAACTTAAATAGTTGAAACCATTGGTCAAAGGATCCACATAATTTCAACAGTAGTATTTTACCCCTTTTTTACTGTCTTTTTGTCCACCATGCCATCTAAGCACCATTTGAAATGGTCAATATATTTCTTTATTAGATTTTACAATGGTGGGCAAGATTATTTATGTTGGTTTAAAGGAATAAAGTGTCGAATTCTTTAGAGTTATGTGAAAGGCTTTGATAACAAAGTAGCCCCTTCACTATGTCTTGTTTTGTATATTGGAAAGGAACTTTGTGTTGATTCCATTCGTGATTCCATCATTGTGTTCAATAACATTGTTGACTAAAATATTGACAAAGCTATTCATAATAATTAATTTATTTATTTATAATTTCAAATGTGAATTAGAAAATAATTTTTTGTTCCATTGTAACTCTAGAGTTACTAAGACCGAATACTTTAACCTAGTTGTTCACCATGGGGAGGCAATTTGTTATGACTCCAACACTTAACTATGTTGGTGGTAGAGTGCAAAAGATAAAAAAGCTAGACCCTAATAGATTATGTTCATTTGATGTTGCCCAACTTGTGACCAATTTGAATTATGGTTCATACCAAGGATTGTGATGGAAGATTCCAATACAGAGCTTAGATGATGGAAGGTGACCATCAAATGAAGATGATGATGTGAAAGATATAGTAGCAGTAGTGAAAGAACATGTAGATATTGAAGTATTCATAGAACACCCTATAAATGTGCCTAATCTTTTACATCAAGTCTATGGTGTTGAACAGAATGAAAGTGTTAGAACTACAAATGAAGACAATCATGAAGTGGTTGAGATAAAGGTAGATTACAATGCTAATTTTAGATATGGGTTTGCATTAGAAGGGCAGGTGGTGGTAAAAGAGGGTAATTTTACTTCTAATGAGGATAGTGCTACATCTGATGAAGATTTAAGAGAAAATGAGTATGATGAGAGCTAGAACTATGATGAATTAGAAAATGGAGAAGAATATACTAACTGCAGTGAAGATGCTAAACAAGTTGAACTAGTTCAACAGAATATACACTCGGAGTAGAGTGTGCATGCTAAATAGGTTGCTCACAGTATAGACCTACAGTAGGATGAGCACATTGAACAAGCTACTCACAGTGTGAACCTATAGCATAATGTGCACACTGAATAGGTAGCTCACAGGTTGATAGGTGTCCATTTTTATCTTAAGATAAGCTTGGATACTCATAGACAAGTGTGACAAGTTAGAACATTTAATGACTTCCATACAAGAGCAAGGTTGTTTAGAAATACTCAAGTAAAGACCAAATTGTTAGGAAGCAAGTTTATGGATAAAGTAAGAAAGGATCCAAATATCAACTATAAGACACTACAAATGATATAAAAAAAGAATGGTGGATGCACCTCTCAAAGGGACATGCTTACAAGGCTAAGAATAGGGCACTAGATTTGGTGGAAGGTTCAGTTGAAGATCAATACTATAATCTTTGGAGTTATGGACTAGAATTGCTTAGGAGCAATAAGGGATCCACTATATTATAAGTGCTGACAGGCATAAACTGGATGTGAAACCAAAATTTAAGAGAATGTATGCGTGCTTTGATGGATGTAAAAGGGCATTTGTAGACCATTGCAAGCCTCTAATTGGACTTGATGGCTGCTTTCTCAAAGAGGCACATGGAGGACCATTGTTGGTTGTAATTAGGAATGATGGAAACAACCAAAAGCTTTCAATTGCCTTCACTATTATAGAAGCTAAGAATAAAGATTCTTGGAAACAGTTTGTGAATAACTTAATTGCTTATATTAGGACTATGGCTAAGCACAAATAGGCTTTTATTTCTGACTAACAGAAGGTAGTATCCATTCATTTCTATATTAACTTTGTTTTATGCATATGAGGTTGTTGTTGGTTTTTTTTTTAATCATGTAGGACATTGATCATGCCTTAGCATATTTGCATGAGGAAGTGGAGCATAGGTTCTGTGTGAAGCATCTTATGGGAATTTTAAGAAAAGTTTCCCTCAAGATAAGCCTAAATTTGCAATGTGGGAAGAAATAAGAGCCATAATAACAACTGAATTTGAATACACAATAGAAGAATTGAAGAAAATGAATGAGAAAGCATGGAAGCATACGGTGGCTATCACATGTTCACAGTGGAACATATTAATATACTCCACTTACATTAAATGCCATTTGCAGGTTAATAATATTTGTAAGGCCTTTAATAAGGCCATTGTTGAATTTAGAGACAAACTTATTGTACAATTAGTCAAAGAGATATGGTATTACCTAAAAGATAGGCTTATTAAAAATAAGCAAAGGATTTTAAGACATAAAGAGGAGTTGTGCCCAAAAATTTAGTGTCTTTTAGAATAGTTAAAAAAGAATAGCAACTTGTGGACACTTACTTAGTGTGAAAATTAGGCTAGTGCCTTGTTTAAGCTTGAGAAAAAGCCCAACAGATATGTTGTGAGTTTGAAGGAAAAAACATGCTTATGTAAGGTGTGAGACCACATAGTAACCCATGCTATCATGTAGTGGCTACAATGGCATGTGTAATCATATACCTGAAGATTATGTGCATCGGTACTATAGGTATCCCATGTTGTAATTAATTCATTTTAATGTATTAAATTGCAAAAGATTAATGATATCTAAAGTTAAGGCCAAAGAGTGAGGCTGATTTTCTTGAACCTTCAATTTTGAGAAGACATCCAAGAAGACCTAAAAAAATACGAAAAAAAGATCTTGATGAAAAAGCAAGGGATCCGAACAAGTTACCCAGGCATCATGCAAAATATAAATGCACTAGATGCTAACAATTTGAACACAATGTGAGAAGTTGCAAGGGTAAGACCAAGACAACGAGAGAAATCCCTATTGGAGGAAACAATAGTGTTAATAAGAAGAAGCTATCAATATCCAAGCAATCAACTTCTACTCCAGCCAATGCAGTAATAGCTACTAAGTCCAGTGCAGCAATACCTATCTCATCCAAGGCATCAATAGCATCCAAGTCATCAACCCATGCACCAAACAAGCTAACACCATCTATATAAGGCCAACCTACTACATCTACACTAGTTGAGACACCATCCAAGTTTACCTCAAAGGTAGCTTCAAACACCAAGAGAAATGAGCCTTAAAGCCTAGCAAGACTTTAAACACACTAAAAAATAACTACACTAGGGAGCTTAGGAAAAAAGGCCTTCACAAGAAATGAAAGAATTACATAACTAAAAAGACCTTGTAATCTATGAGTAAGGGAAGTAGGATAAGGGTAACTAATCTTGTTTGTACCTAGGAATCTCAGAATTGGGGTAATACCAACATATGAAAACCAATTGTGGTTTTTGAAGCTTTATATTACTATGTCTTACTATTTTGTAGTTGTTATGGACAATTTCCGGGACTAAGTGAAATGCGCCAGCGAAGGCCCAACAAACCAAATCAAGACAAAAGGGGCGGCCCATTCTGGAGTGAGGTTGCAGAAGCCAACCAACAAGTCACCTAGTGCAAGCTTGAAGCCCTCACCAGTTCAAGGTCATAGCAAGCTCCCCCTGGATAATTGGACATAGCTAATGTCTACTTGACAATTTGAAACACACTTCAACTAGTAAATCAACCTCTAAAGATCAACAATGATTTGCCCCACATTTATTACCTAACGCCTAGCATTTATTACCTCATGCAGTTGTAATCATAGTTTTACAATATTAAATTACAACTTGTAACCTTCTCCGCTCTTATAAATAGGATGAGAGACCATTGTAATGGGGAGTAAGAAAATTACATGCAAAAACCTTATAAAACTACCAAGAGAATTGAGAGTGTGTGATTCTGCCAAATTGAATAATAAAACAATAGCTAATAGCAAATACAGTAATCGTGGACATAGGGCCATATTGGCTTTAGCCAAACCACGTGAAAAACTCTGTGTTCACTTCATTTCTCTTCTTCTTGCTCTTTATATTTTCTTCATATTTTCACAGTCTTTACAAGTAGTTTGGTTTCCTAAACTCTTAGTTGACTAATTACTAAAATTGACCGTTAACATTTTGGCACACCTAGTGGGACTAGATTGCTTTCCTATTGAGACACCAATCAAATATGATGGTGAGAGGAAGAACAACTAGGAGTTTTGATGCTATCGCTAACCAACCAAGTAGCCATGAAGAGCAATAACAGAACATATTAGAAGATGGAAACCCATTCCCAGCAAATGCTTCTGCCATGCCCTCGGAGACTAATGGTGTGTAAGCATTGCATTGGTGCCTGGAGGTGCTCAAAAGTATCGTCAGGAGACTTGTTGATGCAATTATAACATTAACCCAGGTGCACACCCACGGGGCCCAAAAACAAGCTAAAGCTACATCAGTCAAGAGAACAGACTAGGGATCACAGAAAGAAGTGCTGGTTCAGGGAGAAAATCAAGATGGGGAAGGACCTCAATGAGTGGACTCAGCCCGTTCCTCCAACTCGCGATCCAAATCATAAGATCATCGAGATCATGGGCATGATAGAAATCAACGATCTAGGAGCTCGCATTACACCGAGGGCTTGAATGTAGGTCGTGATAGTACCAGGGGCTGACGATCTAAAACATAAGATTCAGTTATGGAGGAATTATTGTAGAAGGTGTAGCGGTTAGGAAAGCGCCCCTCAACTTAAGACCAGTCAACTCATTATGAGGAGAGGACTCCATTTTCCAAGGAAATCGAGATAGAACCTTTCCCTCACTGATTCAAAGTCCTTACCATCCCATCATATGAGGGGAAAATTGATCCTTATGACCACCTGGATGCCTTCAATATCTAGATGAACCTCCAAACAAGTAACCCCTTAGTCAAATGTCGCGTCTTTCCAGCTACTCTTGAAAACATACCTCGAGTGTGATTCAAGAACCTTCTGGCTTGCAGCATTAAGAGTTGGGAGGAATGCCTAAAAAGATTTATTGACTAATACAGAGCTCTAAGAAGGTAGCTCACACCATCCTGTCACCTTGCTATGATTTTTCAACGAAAGGATGAGTCGTTGAAGGACTATATTATAAGATTCCGCAGTGAGGTGAACAACATAGAAAATCCCTCTGATGATAGCATCTTAACAACGATCTTAACAGGACTTTATAAAGATAGAAAGCTGTATGAAAGTATATACAAGTCCCAAGTGAGAGATCTAGCAAAATGCTATAAGTGAGCTACAAAGGAGGTTAGATGGGAGGAAACATTTGGTTCAAAGAAGCTCGAACAAAGAAGCAAGGCGAGTGGCTCCACCTTCAATGAGAATAAGAGAGAGAGTAGTCGTGAAAAAGGCAGGATGGGTCAAAACGATGGCACCAAAGTCCAACCGGCCAAGAAGGTCAGAAGAGAATGACTCGAGCTCCAGGGTCACGATAATAATTATAGTATCCTTTCTGACACCCCTGAGAGAATATATGCCACCGAGAAGCATAGGGAAGATTTCGGGTACCCTAGACCCTTGAAAACTCTACATAAATACAAGGACATTGGTAAATTCTATGCCTACCATAATGACATCAGGCATAGCACCTCTAAATATAGGTCGCTTAAGGATGTGATTGAAGATCTAATCATAAAAGGCCGCCTAAGAGACTATATAGTCTAACCTGTATGACAGTGATCTTAACACTCCCAACAGTCAACATGGCTATCCTAGCCAGTTGAACAAGGGCAAAAAGTCACGGTTAGAACTATCTATACTATCCATGGTGAGCCGCATATTGTGAGCACCTCGCATGGGTCACATGAGTGTTATATACGAAGTGTGAGCTACATTCTGTTTGTGGGTTGTGAACCGAAAAGGCCCGTCAAGAGAGCTAAGACTGTCTCTGAGTCCATCACCTTTGTCGACGATGATGCACGAGGAATCCAATCACCCCACATTGACGCCCTTGTCATACAAGCCAAGATTAGCAATATTGAAGTGAGAAGATCATGTTAGACACCGACAGCTCGGTCAATGTTATGTATAAAAAATGCTTTGAATAAATGGGACTGAGTGAAAGCCACTTAAAGCCTTCACTTGAGGCTCTCTTTAGCTTCATAAGAGATGCAATCTTTCTAGTAGGACAAGTTAGACTCCCGATCACTTTGGGGGACAAAGATTGCCAAGCCACCATCCTAGTTGATTTCCTGATTGTTGACTACCCCTCAGTGTACAATGTAGTGCTGGGATAGCCAGCAATGAATGACCTGGACGTGGTCATGTCAACCAAAATGTTGAAAATTTGATTTCCAACCCTTAACGAAATCGGGTGTGTACAAGGTGAACAATATACTGCCTGTGATGCTACAAGGATGCAGTCAAGATCGAGGAAAAAGAGAAGAGAGTTGACGTGGTTTCTAGCAAGAAACCCCTAGCTCTAAGCATGACAGGAGTTAGTCACGACCTCAACCCCTGCAACCTAGATATAGATAGGGAAATCGGGCCTATAAAAGAGCTTGAGGAAGTATAGGCCAGTAAGGTAGACAATGAGAGGTGCCTCAGGCTAAGGATGACCTTACCCCCCAATGTGAAAGTTTAGCTGACCGATTTCCTCAAGGCAAACCTAGATGTTTTTGCATGGAATCATGAGGATATAGTGGGGATTGATCCCAAGATTATGTCACATAAGCTGAACATAGATCCCCACCATAAACTAGTTTGCCAAAAAATGAGGCCACTAACCGCTGAATGGTTTATTGCTCTCAAAGAAGAGGTAGATAAGCTTTTGGCAAACAAGTTCATCTGAGAGGCCCGCTACTCAACCTGGGTAGCTAATCCCATTCTGGTAAAGAAGAAAAATAGGAAGTGAAGAAAATGCATAGACTTCACTAACCTTAACAAAGCCTATCCAAAGGATAGCTTCCCCTTACCTAGAATTGATCAGCTCATTAATGTAGCAGTCGAACACCATCTCCTCAGCTTTATGGATGCTTATTCGAGGTACAACCAGATACCCATGGAGCTCTAGGACAAGGAGTACACCTCGTTCATCATGGATCGTGGACTTTAATGCCATAAAAGCTGAAGAGCGCAGGAGCAACATATCAACGACTGGTCAATATGATGTTCCATAAACAAACCAGGAAGACTATGGAGGTTTACATAGATGACATGCTCATGAAGTCCAAGCAAGTCATGGAACACATGACGGACTTGGATGAAATGTTTAAGATTTTGAGAAAATATCAGATAAAATTGAATCTGCATAAGTGTGCGTTTGAAGTGGCCTTAGGAAAATTTCTTAGGTTTCTGGTTAACAATAGAGGAATTGAAGCAAACCCAAAAAAAATCAAGACATTTATCGATATAAGGTCCCCAACTACGGTCAAGGACGTGCAAAGTTTAACTGGTCAGGTTGTGGCACTTAGCATATTCGTTTCTAAAGCAATAGATAGATGCTTGCCATTTTTTGATGTTCTGAAAAAAGCTAAGTGGTTCGAATGGACTGAAGAATACGAGGCTGCATTCCAGCACCTAAAGGAATATATGGGCCGAGCTCCATTGTTATCAAAGCTGCAGAAAGGTGAAAAACTTATTCTTTACCTAGGAGTGTTGATAACACAATATTTAATACATTTATTTGTCCTCATTCTTAGTATTTTAAGATCCAAAATGACTTAATTCCTGCTGTGTTAAGATGTGTTTGTGACTTTGGGTCAATTGACAACATTTTGTAAATTTCTACATTTTCAGCCATAATTGAGCAGTTTCTATAATTCTAGCATAACATGAGCTACACTTACCCAATTGATGTGATTTTTATCTTGTAAGAAATATAAGAGATAGACCTACAACTTCCATGAAGAGCTCTAAGGCTGAATCACTCATTTGGTTACCTAAATTTGGAGATGAAATTACTGCTAGAATACTGTCTCTCGGGCAGCCGACCGCTACTTACTTAAGAGACCATATCTAGAGATTTATGACTCTAAATGAGGTGAAACAAGTCCCAAATGGAAGATAACACATAATTCCACAACTTTAATGAAGGATTCCCATGCTAAAAATGTCAATATGGGCATCAAATATTGGCTGCAACCCGAAGGTAGAGAAGCTACAAAAAATGGACCTGCAGAATTGATAATTCAAGGCCCCCAATTGGCATCCAACTAAAGCCCATTGGAGCACCCTTTGCTCCAGAAATTAAACAGCCAACTAGAGACCCAAAATGAGAAGGAAAAGGAAGAAAAAGTAGTCTACAAAGTTGGCTGAGCATGTAATGACAGAGCCTACAATCCAGCCAGCATTAATTTTCCACCTATTCCAACTCAGCATGCTGCCTCCTTTTCTCTACCTGGGAAAGCCATTTGTTTTTGGTCCTTTTGCTTTAGTTTTTTTTTTGTGTTTAGGGTAGCATTTTCATGAGGATAGAGCAAGCTTTTGCTCTCCCTCCTTTCTTCCATTTTTTCTTTCATTTTCAGCCTCCATGGAAGGCTAGTCTTGTAACCAGTCCAAGGGGCTGCAACATTTGAGATTTAATGTGGAGATCTTGAAGTTT
>JANHAO010011820.1:0-16743 GCA_026873985.1 Saraca asoca | reverse complement strand
TTATGAAATTTTTTTAAAATAGTTATGAAAATATTTACGAAAATCTATGAAAGTCATTCATAAGTCTATAAAAGTCTATCAATGTCAACAAAAGTCTATGAAAATCATCGAAATTTATAAAAGTCAATAAAAGTCCATAAACTCTACAAAAGTCATTCACTTAAAAAAAAGTCTATAAAAATCTTCAAAACTCTAAATTAAATACACCCCCTAAGTTTCTCTGAAACTATAGAGTTAAATGTATAGACTTAATAACTTCTTACGCCTTAAAAATAGATTTCATTTTAGGTATTTGCTAATTTGCCTAGCAAAAGTTGAGTCACATTTCTAGAATTTCAAATTTTGAACTTCGGTGATGCATCCTTCAGTTATATATCAAAGTTTGGGGTTTAGTTTTTTGAATTTCAATTTCTGGATGATAATTACAAGTCATGTCATTATCAAATCTTAGATAATATTTTACTATAGAGTTTTGCTTCTGGTTTCTAGTTCTAAAGTTAATTTCTTACGTTGTGCGTAGTTGGTTCTTGTTTTGGATTTTGGGTGGTTTCCTTTGATTTTTTGGATAACATTAATTGGGTGATTTGTTGTGTTGTAGTTCATCGACTAATCAAACTTCCTATTTTCTCTCTTTTTAAGGTATGCTTCAACACTTTCCTTCATATTGTTATTTCCAATCAATATCTAGGGACCCAGTAAATGAGCGTTTCTCGTGAATACCAATCAGCACACAAACATCCTACTATTATGAGGATGATTTTCCTATTCTTCAATGTTGTCAAATGAGAACAAGGAATTCCTAACCCTCTAGATCCTTCCAAACGGATCTTGATCTAGAATTAAAGTAGAAGAAAATCCTTTATTTTTCACTGATCAAATTAACATTGCTAATCCAAGTGCATCTTAAGATGAGTCCACTGATCAATGTGATGAAGTTGAATAGACTCAAGCAACTTTAAATACTAATGATGCTTCTACCTTCTGTCCAATAGTGAACACCTCTTCTTTTTAGGCAAATAGTATAATGAATTTGTGTTAAGACCATTGTGGAGTGCCATTTTTAAATACTTTTTCCTGGATTAACTTTCAGAACCAAAGTGGGAATGATATAGGTCATCAAATTGATAGAATTGTTAAAGAAATAAATTAGGTTAGTCTTCCAGTATGATATGCCATCTCGTCTGATTCATGGCTAACTTCCGATTGGGTTAAGAAACTTAAAGATTGCTATATAATAGACCTCTATCATTTAAATGATCAACCTTGGCATTCAAACCTACTAGAGCAAACAAATGATGTTATAGCTTCGATACTGGTAGATTTTCCACGTTTTATAGAGCATTTATTGAATGGGTTAGAGTCAAACCTCACTTCACTCCTTTTCCACAAGTAATTCTTTGGTTGTTAAACATGCCCCTTCAAAAATGACTTACAATGACTGGGTTTTCTTAATGTGTTTTGAATATACTTGTTCAGAGATCAGTCTCATTCTTTTAGCCAAATACTTTTTCTATTTTTTCAAACATTCTACCAAGAAAAATGGGGTTAGGTGTACATTACCCAATGGTTGGGTAGACATATCTTCACTGATATGTTGTCCAGAGTGTCAAGGGTTAGAAGGATTCATATTTTAAAGTTATTTAAGGGATGGTAAAGATCGACTATGCTGGCTGAGTCGGAAAGGGAAATTCTTGTTTACAATCTTATGGTCACGACCAACCTCCTCTTTTTTAACTAAAGATAGGAGAATATTCTAAAGAAGATTAGATTGTGATTGATATCCTTTTAGAGCTGGGTCCCTATAACATCCAAGAAGCTTTGAGTTTGTATCAATTTTCATCATATGCATGTCTTTGCTTTTGTTTTCCATAACTAATGCTAATCTATCTTTATTTTGCAGAATTATTCTTAGAAGGCAAGAGTATGTCTCAGCTTGATGAAATTAGGAAATTTAGCAAGAAATTTACCTTAACCTCTAATTAGGGGTGTTAAACAGGCAGCCCGGGCTAGGCCGGACGAGGCCTAAATGGGCTCCTAACAAGCTAAGCCCGTTTAGGCCCGCATTAAAATGAGCCCATAGATTGTCGGTCCGATTTGGCCCGCCCATGGATTGGATCAGCCAGTAGACTAGCCCGTTTTGTAAGGAAAATAGAAAAAATTACGTTTTAGCCCCCAAATTTCTCATCACCTTTTACAAAAATCCACCTGAACAAAAATTTTTCAATTTAATTTTTACAAAATTTTCACTTTAGTCTTGACCCATTTAGGCCCATGGACCAGTCCGTATCTGTGCAGACTCAGTCCGCTTGGACTGCAATCCACCGAACTTGGCCTGTTTAGGCCTATTTTCAAACGAGCCTAATTTTAACATGTCTAGCCCACTGGCCCATGGGCCTTAGGCCCGTTTAACACCCCTACCTCTAATCAAAATAAAGCTCCATCTTCCTATTAGAATAGTCAACAAGGAGATCTATCTTAAGGAAATCTATCGGTGACAAAAGATCATGATCGGTTTGGGACATCAAGTGAAGGATCCCAAGACAAAAATCCATGTCTTTCTGATCCTGAGGGCAAATATGCTACTATTGTTTTGCCCATAAACCTTACTAACACAAGGACCTTTTCCTCTAACCTTACGAGCCATCCTAAAGAAAACTTGATGAAACAAGCTAGAGATTACCAAGAGACTTTGCACCTTCCAATGAGACCATGTGACAAGCCGAAGCTAGGAGGATGAGGGAAGCTATTCAAGGGCTATATCATAAATTTTGCAGCATACATAAGGAGCAATGTCTTGGAGATTTAAGAATTATTTGTATTGAAACCATGCCACCCACTTAAGCCACTTATAGCGTCCATATGGCAACAACATGGTTGATTGAATTTGTCACACTTAAATGTAAAATGGGTTGTTTATTGTATCATTTTGTAGGTTAGTTTTGACCCTATGTTTGATGCCATTTAGGAGGGCTAAATGGCCTATTTTATGGCTTGTTTTGGAACCTTTGTATTAATTAGCCTAGACTTATTTATTTTTTACTAATTTTGTTTAGTATTTTGGTGGGCTTGCTTAGGATTTTAATCCAGCCCATTTTAAGTAAATAATAGCTAAGAGGGAAGACATGTTTCCTTTAGAATTTAGACTACTCAATTTTTGAAATTGAAGAGTATTCATCTTCTTAGGAGCTTTCTCTCTTAGGGTTTTTTATGAACTTAAGACTTATCAAAGAGTTTCCCTTTTTGTGATGTCAAATCCAACACTTATCACTTTTCTTCTATCTATTCTAGAGTGTGGTATAAATATTCTTCTTTTTCCTTTGATTTTTATTGCTAAATTGGAGAAAGGTCCTTGAGCATCTCAATGAGAGATCACATCAGCTTGGTACCAGAGCTTCGGCTCTTCCAATTTAGGTGATATCTCTTCATTTTTTTTGTTATGCTTCCATTTTTTTTGCATTTTCCTTGTTGTCTTCCCCTGTATTTTTGGTTGATTTTGTTGTTTCATTTTCTTCCCAAATTGCTATCCAATTGCTTGTGTTTGCTTGCTGAATTTTCTATCCATATTTACATCAATCTTGTAGTCCATTTTGTTTCAGTTTTGCTCAAATTCTATTGTAATTTTGCAAAAAAATTTTGTGTTCTACTGCACATTAAGTGTTTGATCTTAGTTTTGTTTAGTTTAAATTTTTTTGCTCATTTTTTTGTCATTTCCTTAGCTATTTGGTGAAGATTCTATTGAAATTTTGTAGAATTTTTACTTCATGAGTACTTGCACTTTAAATGTTTGATAATTTGTTTGAGTTTCCTTTGTTTTATTTTTGTGTGTCCATTGTTATAGGACTGAATTGCACTTCATTTTGCTGTGGTTTGGTATCATTTTCCTTAACATTACATCAAGTTTTTGTGGTTGTCCCATATCTTCTGCTAGTTGGCTGAAACTTCTGCTAATTTTCCCCTTGCAATTTTGTTCTTGTTCTAGCTTGATTTTGATTGTATTTTGTAATAAGAACATCTTCCTTTTGAGTACACTCATAGAAAAATTATCTTAGGTCAATTATAGTTAAGTAAATTGATTTTGATTACTCAATTAGTGGGTCTAAGTGCTGAAACATTTTCTGGATAGCAATTGAATTGATTAGAAAAACAAGAAGAGAAAATATTAGTGGAAAAACAAAAAAAAACCAAAGAAAAAATGTGAAAAAACAAAATCAAAAGAGAAAAGAGCAAGTAAATAAAGAACAAAAACAAATAATAGAGAGCAAAAGAAAAGAGAAAAGAAAAAAAAAAGTGTTGTCTTGAATTTTGGAAACAAAAAAAAAATTACAACTTTGAGCTCTATTCAATCCACAATTTAAATTTATTTCTAAGTCATTTTTCCATTGTATTCAATTTGAATGTTTGTTTTGAATGCATGATCAATATTCTAGCTTGTATTTTTATGTAATTTTGTTAAATTTCCCCTAACTTGGCTTCACCCAAAATATTTTAACTTCGTTGAAACTTTATCCTCTATTTGTGCTATCTAATTTTTGTCTTTCCTTGTTAATTCCTTACTTCTTGTGCTTATTGGTTCATGCCACTTTAGAATTATTAGAGTGTTATGTGATATTGGCTGCCGCATTTTGCAAACTCCAAGATCTTATCTTTTTAGTTCCTGTAAAACCTCAAAGAGGCAAGATAAGAATAGAAAAAGGCAAGAGTGTGTAAGCTCATCAAAGGGTAAAAGCCTAACTTTAAGTGCAACATAAGTGGAGTGTCCTAAACACTTGTGAGGTGAGTGTTTTGAAGAGGTCCTTATTTTGTTTAACTTTTGAATTGCAAAATTTTATTCTTTAAAGATGATAGAAGGTAGTGGTTCACAAACCACTGAAGTTATGTTCACCTTCAATGCAATGCAACAACAAGTTGAGAGGGTGAATATGAAAATTGATAGCCTTGGTTAAAGAATCTCAAATGTGGAAAATAGAAGGCATTATCACGAAAGAAGAACTAGAAGAATAAGTAACCAACATAGGAGTAATGAAGAGGATTGGAGAAATGAGGAAGTTGAAGAAAAGCTGCCCACTTTATTCTATGACACTGAAAGAAGTGAGATGAAAAGATATATAAGCAATATGGGAAGGAGAAATGAAAGGCCATGAAGGGAAATAGTGAATTCTAGGCTACACAACATTAAAATGACCATACCATTATTCCAAGATAAGAATGACCTAAAGGCTTATCTATAGTGGGAAAAGAAGGTTGAATTGATCTTTGAATACCACAATTACTTCAAAGAAAAGAAGGTGAAGTTGATAGTTATGGAGTTCATAGATTATGCTATTATTTGGTGGTATTAACTTGTCTAAAGTAGAAGAAGAAACCTTGAAAGATCCATATCTTCTTAGGATGGATTGAAGACAACCATGAGGAAAAGATTTGTCCTTTGACATTACTATAGGGAATTATACCAAAAGCTTCAAAATCTTACTCAAGGATTCAAGAGTGTTGAAAAGTACCATAAAGAGATGGAGATAGCCACGATAAGGGCAAATGTGGAGAAGGATATGGAGGCAACTATGGCTCGGTTCCTCCATGGCTTAAACCATGACATTGCTTATGTGGTAGAGCTACAACATTATGTGGAATTAGAGGATATGATACACATGACCATGAAATGGAAAGATAACTTAAAATAAGGACTTCTTCCAAGTTTGTTAATCAATTTAGCTCCTTTTGGAAGTTGAATTGGGACAAGAAACATGAATAAAAAGATTTTAAAGCCTTTAAGAAGCCCACAGCTAAAACTTCTTCAAGGACCAAAGAAGAATATTCAAAAGGCAAAGGTAAGTTGGAAGTGCCACAAAAGTAATGAAACATCAAGTGCTTTAAATGCTTAGGTCACAACTACTATGCCTTTGAATGCCCCAATAAAAAAGTCATGATAATAAAGGGGAATGAGGAGGTTGAATTGGTAGTAAACATGAAAGAGAGGAGGAAAAGTCCAATTTAAGTGGAGAAGAGAGCAATGAAGTAGTTGAGGTTGCGGTTGAATGAGAGTTTGTAATAGTGACAAGTGCTTTGAATGCCCAAGCTAAAGAAGGGAGTGAAGAACAAAGGAAAAATATTTTCTATACTAGATGCCATGTGAGATAGGCAAGGTGTGCAACCTAATTATTGATGAGGGAGTTATGCCAACTTGGCTAGTACAATCATGGTGGAAAAATTAGTTTTGCCTACCTTAAACCATCCCACACCTTATAAGTTATAATGGTTAAATGAAAGTGGGGAGATAAAGGTAACAAAAGAAGTCCTATTGTCCTCTTTATTAGGCGGTATCAAGATGAAATCTTATGTGATGTTGTCTCTATGCAAGTAACCCACTTGTTGCTTGGAAGACCTTGGCAATTTGATAGGCATATAATTCATGACAGCTTCCTTAACTGATATAGCTTTGTCAAGGATAACAAATCTATTACTTTTGTATCCTTCACCCCAAAATAAATTTTGGAAGATTAATTAAAAAGAGAGAAAAATAAAGAAAAGAAGAATGAAGAAAAGAAGAGTGAGAGTGGAGAAAAAAAGAGTAAGACTGAGAAAAATGAGTTAAAAGAAAATTCAAAACAATAAAAAAGAAAGTGGAGTGTTAGACAAGCTTTTATTCCAATCAACCTATGCTAGTCCTTGTATGTAAAGAAATTGCTTTGAATGCTAACCATGAGACTGATGTTTTACCTGACGTCATTGAGCTGATTTTATAGGAATATGGAAAGGTGTTTCTCAAAGAAATGCCCCTCAGTTTGCCACCATCAAGAAGGATGGAACAACAAATTGACTTCATTCCTAAAGCTTCTATTCCAAACTAGTCAACTTGTAGGGCTAACCCTGAAAAGGCTAAAAAAATTCAAAGATAAGTGGAAAAGCTTATAGTCAAAGGTTACATTAGAGAAAGTATGAGCCCTTGCGCGGTTCTAGTCTTACTAGTGCCTAAGAAGGATGGATCATAGAAAATGTATGTTAATTGTTGACTAATCAACAAAATCAATGTAAAATATTGACATCTTATCCCTAGGCTTGATGATATATTAGATAAGTTGCATGGATCTTGTGTATTATTTAAAATTGATTTGAAGCATGGTTATTGCCAAATTAGAATAAGACTAGGAGATGAATGGAAAATCACTTTCAAAACTAAGCATGATTTGTATGAATAGTTGGTCATGCCTTTTGGCTTGACAAATGCTTCTAGTACATTTATGGGGTTGATGAATCATGTTTTACATGCTTTCATTGGAAAATTTGTAGTTATTTATTTTGATGATATCCTTGTCTATAGCAAAAATGAACATAAACATGTTGAGCATTTTGACATGTGTGTTGAAATGTTTGAAAGAGGAAAAATTGTATGCCATTTTTTATAAATGTTCTTTTTGCTTAGAAAAAATTACTTTCTTGGGTTATGTGGTGAGTGACACTGGTGTTAAAATAGATGAGGAAAAAGTGAAAGCCATTAGAGATTGGCCAGCCCCCAAACTTGTGAGTAAGGTGAAGAGTTTTCATGGGTTAGCTAGTTTCTATAGGTGATTTGTAAGGAATTTTAGCACCATAGCCACACCCTTAATTGAGCTTGTGAAGAAAAATGTGAGATTTAAGTGGGAAAGTAAGCAAGTGAGAGCTTTTGGTTTGCTAAAAAAGAAATTAATTTTTGCCTTTTTACTTAATCTTCCTATTTTTTCTAAATCTTATGAAATTGAATATGATGCTGTAGGGACTTGGTATTAGAGCTATGTTGATGCGAGAAAGATGTCTCATTACATTCTTTAGTAAAAAACTAAATGGGGCAGCCCTTAACTGCCCTCCATATATCAAGGAACTCTATGCTTCGGTTTAGGCTTTAGAGACATGGCACACTACTTATGGCCAAAGGAGCTTGTCATCTATATTAATCATGAGTCCTTGAAGCATTTGAAAGGGTAAGGGAAGTTGAACTACTAGCATGTAAAATGGATGGAATTAATTGAGACATTTCCTTATACCATCCAATATAAGCAAGATAAAGAGAATGTTGTAGTTGGTGCATTTTCTCGTAGCTATACCCTTTTTTTAAATATGCATGCTAAATTGTTAGGTTTTGAACATATTAAAGAATTATATGTGGATGACCATGATTTTTCTAGTGTGTTTAATGCTTGTGAGAAGGTGATTTTTGGCAAATATTTTCGACTTGATGGTTTCTTTTTAAAGAAAATAAGTTGTGTGTGCCTAAAGGTTCTTTGAGAGAATTGCTTGTTAGGAAAGCTTATAGAGGGATTAATAGGTCATTTTGACATTGTTAAAACCTTGGCTACTTTACAAGAAAATTTATTTTGGTCGAGCATGAAGCATGATGTCAAAAAACTTTATGGAAATTGCATAACTTATAAAGAAGCTAAATCTAGAATCATGCCTCATGATTTTTATAACCCACTTCCCATTCCTAGTGAACCTTGGATAGACATTTCTATGGATTTTATACTTAATTTGCTTAGGTCCAACAATGGGAAGGATTCCATTTTTATTATGGTTAATAAGTTCTCGAAAATGACTCATTCTATTCCATGTAATAAAACTAATGATGCTATACATATTGCTGATTTATTCTTTAAAGAGGTAGTGAGATTGCATGGAGTGCCTTGGAGTATTGTATTGGACAAAGATGTTAAATTCTTAAGCTATTATTGGAAGGTTCTTTAGGGAAAATTGGGGACTAAAATGTTATTTTCAACAATGTGTCACCCTTAAACCGATAGACAAATTGAAGTAGTGAATAGAAGTTTAATAATTTTGTTGAGATTTATCATCCAAAAGAACTTGAAAAATTGGGAATAATGTTTGCCTTACGTGGAATTTGCATATAATAGAAGCATACATTTGACTACTTAATATTCTTTATTTAAAGTTGTTTATGGTTATAATCCACTAACCCCTTTGGATTTATTGCCATTGCCAATTGTGGAATGTACTAGTCTTGATGGGAAAAGGAAGGCCGAACATGCATAATAGCTTCATGAACAAGTGAGTAAAAACAATGAGAAAAGAATGGAATAATATGTACAATAAGTCAATAAAGGGTGCAAGAAAGTTATTTTTGAACTGGATGATTAGGTATAATTGCATATGAGGAAAGAAAGGTTTTTGACTCAAAAGAAGACAAAGCTCTACCAAAGAGGTGATGGTCCATTCCAAGTGGTGGCAAAGATTAATAATAATGCCTATAAATTAGATTTTCGTTGTGATTACAATATTAGTGCTACCTTTAATGTTTCTGATCTTTCTTATTTTGATGTTGGTATTGAAGATTTGAGGTCAAATCCTTTTGAAGAGGAATGAAGTGATGAGAATTTAAGAGTAGCTAGAGATCACCAAGAGGCTTTACACCTTCCAATGAGACCTATGATAAGAGCCAAGGCTAGGAGGATGAGGGGAGCTATTCAAGGGCCATGTCACAAATTACAGAGTACACACGAGGAGCAAGGCCTTAGAGATTTAAGAATTATTTGCACCAAAGCCATGCCACCTAATTAGGTCACTTGTAGCATCCAACATGGCAGCCACTTGGAGCATTTACATGGTAGCAACATGGTTAATTGTGTTTGTCACACTTGGGTGTGAAATAGGCTATTTATTGTATCATTTTATGGGCTATTTCTAACCCTATGTTTGATGCCATTTGGGAGGGCTAAATGACTTATTTTATGGCTTGTTTAGGAACCTTTGTATTAGCCTAGACTTATTTGTTTTTGGTTGATCTTGTTTGGTATTTTGGTGGACTTGCTTGGGACTTTAATCCATCCATTTTGAGTAAGTAATAGCCAAGAGGGAAGGCAAATTTTTTTAGAATTTAGATTGTTCATTTTATAAAAATGAAAAGTGTTCATCTTCTTGAGAGCTTTCTCTCTTAGGGCTTTTCATGAACCTGAGACTTGTTAAAGAGTCTATCATTTATCACTCTCCTTTTATCTATTCTACAGTGTGGCATGAATATCTTTATTTTTCTTTTCATCTTAGTTGTTGAATTGGAGAAAGGTCTATAGGCATCTCAATTGGAGATCACATCACATCCCATGCCTACTCAACAATTGGGCAAAGAGGTACATGCAACTAGTCCAAAAGAAAGGGCTAAGGTCTTGGAATTAACTTTTTAGATAGCCTTTTCTATCGGGATATAATTATGTTGGACTTTGTTAGAGTCAACTTTTTTTCCCCAAAGATGTTGCAAGGTTAGGGAAAGAAATTCAAAGTCACATGTTGATCGATCTCTCTTATAATATGGTCACTTAAAGTTTTTGTCAATTTGCTTGTCTTATGATCGCTCATAACAAAATATGCAAATATGAAAAATTTTATTTGAAGTACAAAAGCAAAGATTGGTTAGCTTTTAACCTCTTGAGAAAATAGTTAGAAAAATTAAAAGCAGATACAAAGAATGTGAACAAGTCATGGAGCAAAAGGACAAGGCTCTTCAGAAATATGAAAAAGCCCTTCATGAGTTTGGACAAAAAATCAAAACTCTTGAAACTATTGTTTCAAATGCATCTAAGGAAGCCCAAAATAGAAGATCTACCTTAGAGAAGATTAAATCTAATTTTGATATTGTGGAAGCTGATAATGAATGGAAAAAGAAAGTGGAAAAAGACAAAGTGGTGGCACTTAAGCAACTGCTAGAGAAAAGCTTACCATAGAATCTTTTAGGGTCGGTCCTAGTTTGGTAATCGACCAAGTCAAGTGTATATACAAGGACTTGGATCTTGATTGCTTAGATCTAGACAAGGATATAAAAGACTTTACTTTGGAAGATATCAAGCCTGACGGTGATCAAATTGGGGAAGGAGCATGAGACACTAACCAGGAGCACTAGGACGGATCAACCATGGAGTAATCTTTGTAATTGATTGTTATTTTTGTTATATTTTATGATGTTGCTTTGGATATTTAGTTGAATTATTTCGTTTATCCCTATTGAACAATTTGAAATTGTTGGATGAATGCTTATGAATGTTTTGATTTTGCTCTTTATTTACATTTTGAACATTTATATTTATGTTTTGAATGTTAAGTTATTATAGATGGGTCCAAATCCTATAATATATAAGTTTAAAGCCTATAATACTAATCTTAAGTGATGTTTGATCATGTGGTTCTATCATATAAATTTTTAATGTATAAACTTTGTGTAATTTCATAACTTAGTTGGAGTCATTTAAATTATTAAAGTTTGATTCATGATCTTCAAGACCAGGTCACTTGACCATCATGGTCGATTACTTTCTTTGAACTCATTGCTCATGGTTATAATAGGCAGTGCCTCTTCATGGTATTTTTAGATCATATTTCTAATCATTTTGAAAGGTAAGGATAGTACCAGTGGCTAGAAGCACTACTTTTAAGTTTTTGGTAATTTTCACTTACTATTTCATAACTTGACTAAATATGATCAATCAGTAATAGAGCTTGTCGTTTAGGTTGGCAATGCCATCCTTTGATCAATCATAGGTAACTTAAATCAGTTGTCTTAAATTCATACTAAATTCTCTATTGAAGCAAAAGAGTTCATCTTTATTCCTCCACAATGGGGTAGAAAATTACAATATAAGATTGACTAATGTAGGGAAAAAACCTTATTTAGGCTTTCCTAATCCATAATTGTTTAACCACACCCTTATATCTTCTCACCTAACTATTTGAACATTATATTCCCTTAAGTGGGTAGCATTTTGAGACCTAAGAGTTTATTGCCATCAACTGTTTCCAAATGGTATGCACCATTTTCCTAAATTATCAACACATGGTAGTGAACTTCCCAATATGTTAGCAATTTTTGACATGCAGTATCTTTTCTTAGACCAATTGCTTTCTGTACTATGAAAGAGGTTACATTGAAACTCATTATGGTATGTTGCTAGTTTTTGTTTATAGACAATTGACCAGACATGAGCCATTTCGCTATCCTTGACAAGCACGTTAAAAATTTCTAGGAGAAAGTTATCATTCAATTTCTCATCGAACTTTCCTCTTATGTTACTTGTTTTCCAATCTCCATAGGACTTAGAGCTTCATGACCAAACACTAGGTGGAAAGGTATCCCCCTACAATTGTTTGAATGGTTGTTTAATAAGACTACAGAATGCTAGGTAATTCCTCGACCCCTAGATGTTTTGATTGGTCCTAACGTTTCTTCAATTCATCCAATAAGATTCAATTTGCCAATTGCACTTACCTATTAGTTGGGGGCATTTTACAGAAGTGAATTTTTGTACTTGATGATGGCAATATTTTCATATTTTATACCTTTCCTAAATTTAGTCTTTTATCATGATTATATGCAAATTAAAGTACTTGTAATTAGTTTCATGATTTGGCCAAATTTGGGATTAATTTAGTAATTTGACACTATTTTAGGCTTTTAGCTATATATGAAGTTTTAGACTTCTAATTCGGTTGATTTTTATGTCATTGTTAAGCTAAAAGAAATGCCTACAATTTTTATGAAGAGTCTCAAGCTTGATTCGGATGTTTAGTAGGTCAAAAATCAACCTAAAAGTCAAAGTAGAGTGCTGACATACTAATCCTAAACCAGTTATGATATTTTTATCATATTTAGAACTCCAGTCCTTCAAATGGACAAACCTAAGCCCATTGGACAACTAATATCCACATCTACAACTTTTATGAAAGAGTTCAGGTGAAACAGTGTCATTTTGAAGGAGTTATAGGGCTGTGAAGCTAAAGGGCAGAAATTATTATGGGTTGGTCTGCTTTGTAGAGGGTTATGACTCATAAGTTAGGTTAGAAATCTCTATTTTGTGTAAGTTTTAGGCTATTAGATTGCTAATAAGTAGGGCCATAACTCTCATGAAGACACCAAATTCCAATTATGCCATTATCCAAATCAATTCAGTGAGAAGAAGTGATCTAGTAGAAAAACCTAGCTGAAACTCTTAAAAGAAGATTCTTTCTATTTCTCTAACTTTATAAAGAGAGAGGAGCTTTCCTAAGGCAAAAACACTAGCTTTTTTTTAGGTTTTTTTTTTCTTATTTTTGTTTTTAATTCTCTTATCATGAGTAGTAAAACTTATTCCCAATTTGGTTACCTATTGTTTCTTTATTTTAATTGCATAGGATGATTACCTAATAGGGCTCATTAGTTGATTATCTATTATTTTAAACTTCATAATTTGTAATTGTTATGATAGTTTAGTGAAGTGGCAATTAGGTGTTATGATTACGTTTAGATATATAATTGTTCAACACCCAAGAGAAACATAGAATGGATTGAATTATTATGTATTGGTGTATGATTGTTATCAAATCCTAGCCTCTTCTTGTTTTTAATGCTATTGTTAATTTGATTAGGGTGTTAGCCTTGAGTTGGTTAGCAATAAAATTTAATTCAGGTGTTGGGCATGAATTAATGAAATTATGGAAAAATGACCAGAATTTAATTTGGGTGTTGGGCTTAAATTAATTCTTAGCTAAGTAATCAAAGATAGGATAATACATTTTGTGTTTAGGATTAATATGATAATTAGATGCATGAATCTTTTTTAGATTGAAGATTTCCTAATTAAATTTTCCTTTTTACAATTCAAATTTTGTTTAATTGTTATATTAGCTTTGAAATTTTATTTTTGAATTCTATCTTCTATTACAAAATACCCCTTCTAATTAACACTTAGATTAGTCATCTAATCCCTTAGGTTTGACCTTGACTCATCTTCCTACAAAATCAAGGTAGCTTGGTATATTAAATTCTGGCAGTTTTGACAACCATCAAGATTTTGGTGCTATTGTTGGGGATCAGTTGATTGTTTTTTTGTGTTTTTAGGAGGATTAGGATTATAGAATTTAGGATTTAGGTTTTTAATTTTGTTTATTTTCAGTGCTTTCACCCCTATTTTGCTAAATTTTACAAGTTTTTAGGTTTGCTCTGTAGAGTTTGGAGGCAAAAATTTTGGTGGAATATGTGAACAAAACTTAGTAATTTTGAAGATTTCGGTGTGCTAATTAAGATTTGTGCTTTGCCATGAACCCATACCTATTTTTGCCAAATTCTATTGTTTAGTAGGGTTTTTGATTTTTTTTAGTATTTTTTGTCATTATTTTATCAATTTTCATAATTTTGTTTCTTCTATTTTTGTTTACTTTGGGATTTTTCCTATGTACTACTTGATTCTCTCATAATTTTAAGCTGTTATTTGATCCAAAAATTGGAAGAACTTTATAGTTTTTGAGGAGAGATATTAGACATACTCCTTTCGTTCAGTTTATTTCTTCATCAATCGAATAATCAAGAGCTTCATGCCCTAGGATAGGCATAACCATTGACATGTTTTCCAATCCTTCATATACTGATTTGAACTTGGAAAACATGGCTTTCAATTATAGAATCTAGACGGAATTTGCTGCTTTAAATTTGAACTAACAACCTTTATGTATTAATTATCCCGACCTTGATGTAGCCTTTGAGTTGAAATCTGGCTTGATATAATGGAGAGACTTTGTATGGGTACTGGAAAAGATTCAAGAAGCTTTGTATTGGCTATTCACATCATCAAATTAGTGACCAGCTTTTGATTTAGCATCTCTATAAAGGACTTTTGCTAATATATAAAGGCATGACAATTGCTAGAAATGAAGGAATTTTGGTGGATAAGACTCTAGAAGCTGCAAGGAACTTCATTACAAACATGACACCCAACTTGCAACAATTTGGAACTAGAATGGATTATTTAGTAAAAAAGGTAAATGGGGTGAATACATTTAGCCTTGACAAACAAATTTCAGATTTAACCTCATTGGTTCAGCAAATGGCCATGAGACAAATGCAAGTGGCAAAATATGTGGGATTTACTTAGTTTCTGGAAATAATATTGATGTATATCCAACCTTACAAGATCAAGAACCATTCTAGCAAGTTTAAGCAATGGGAGGATTTCTCGAAAATAAAGGATTTCTAAGACAACCACACATAACATATAATCTATACTTTAATTTATATAATTTTGGTTAGATAAACCATCCAAATCTGAGATATGAAAACCAAGCTGAACAAGCTCAATTTCAACCCCTAATCCAAGCCACACAACAACCAAACTAAACTCTATCTTTCAGTGAAGACGATTTGGTTTAAACTTTGGCTAATAGTAACTTGCAATTTCAAAAGAATCAAAAGTTAATACATTGTAGCTTTAATAAGAAACAAATGCCAAATTTCAAAACTTAGGTACACAAATGAGTTAGCTTGTAACAAAAATTAGCAAGTTGGAAGCTTAAAGTTCAAGCAAGTTGCCCTTCTAGACAGTTTCAAATCCCAAAGAAAATACAAATACAATACTACCAATAGGTGGAAAGGAAGTGGAGACTAGAAATCAAAAGATACTAGCTTCAAACAAGCAAAAAGTGGTAGAAATACAGAAGAGACAAACATCTCTTAACTAGTTGCCAATCTTATTTTTCCTTCCTTTCCCTTCCCTAGCAGATTGGTGAAATCCAAGAAAAAGAGCAAAAGAAAGGAATCTTGGAGACTTTTAGAAAGGTGAAAGTGAATATACCCCTACTTAATATGATTGAAAAAATTTCAAGGTATACAAAGTTTCTCAAGGAGCTATATACCATCCGAAGGAAATTAAAAGGTAATGAGAAAATAAGTATGGGGGAAAATGTATTTACTATCATTCAAAGGAAACTGCCCAAAAAATGTATGGTTCTAGGCACCTTCACAATCCCATGTGTAATTGATAAGACTCACTTTAAACATGTTGTACTAGATTTAGGCGTATTCATAAATGTCATACCTTATTTTACTTATGCATTTTTGAAGCTACGCCTCTAAAAGAAGCTAATGCTATTATACGATTAGCAAATAGGCCCATCTTGAAGGAACTATTAAGGATGTTTTGGTATAGGTGAATGGTTTGATCTTTCCAGTAGATTTTTATATTTTAAACATGATAGATAATACTTCAACCAATCCTACTTTTATTATTCTAAGAAGACCTTTTCTAAAAATAGTAAGAACCAGAATTGATGTTCATGTTGGCACTTTCACCATGGAATTTGATGACAAGACTGTTAAATTTAATATCTTTACGGCCATGAAATACCCTATAATGATTATTTCCTATTTTTTTTATTGATATTGTTGATCTTTTAGTGCATGATGCATTTGAATTGAATGACATGAATGAATTAAAAGTAACAATTAGCCAAGGCTTGATGTAGTTGGTGATGAGTTTTAAAGTTGAAAAGTTGTAGTCATTATCTCCAACTCCAAGAATTCATGAATTCAAGAAACTAGATTTATCATTTTTTCCCACTAAGTTTCTACCTTCAGTGGCCTAAGCACCAGTTTTAGAATTAAAGCTATTACTTGACCATTTGAAATATGCATACTTAAGAGATGGTGCAACACTTCTAGTCATAATAGTAATGAATTTGATGCCTAGACAAGAAGAGAAATTAATTAGAATACTTCGGGGTCACAAAACAACCATTGGATGATCCATAATAGACATCAAACACATTAATCATTCTATGTTCATGCATAGAATTTTGTTGGAAGATAAACCTAAACTAACCAGAGAAGCTTAAAGAAGATTAAATTCTCTTATGATAAATGTAGTAAAAAAAGAGATCATGAAGGTTGTCAGGTCCCACAAAGGCAGTAGATAAAAACGTGATGAACAGTTTATATAGCGGAAATAACTTTGGATCTTGCCCCTATCT
>JANHAO010011819.1:0-16737 GCA_026873985.1 Saraca asoca | reverse complement strand
AATTAATTGTTAAAGATCATAACTATGGTGAAACCTCAATCCTAGGCTTTTATTATTATATTTTGCTTATTAATTGCTTACTGCTTTTTCATTAGATCTCTCTATTATCTTTGCTAATCTTATTTAATTTAGGCATTTTACATTGCAAACATCTGGTAATCGATAATAAAGATCCCTGTGGGATTTGACCCGTATTCACCGATCTCTATTACAGCTATACCGTGCGCTCGCGAAAAACATCTACATCAATTTTCCAACAGACAATGTCCGTTAGAATTGTATTCCAACAAACATATCCGTTGCAAAATCCTTTGAAAGAACTTGTTGGGCAAATTTTATGAATAGATTCCATTGGAGTGAGAAATTTGTTGGAATGAGACGTTAGAATTGGCCATTCCAACGAGCGATATTCCAACAGACCAATATCCATTGGAATGGACAATTCCAACAGATTTTATTCGTTGTAATTTCCTGAAATTCTTATAGTAAATCATCCACTGTTAGAGGTCACTTAACGAAGGTCGCACAATGTAAATGCCAGCTCGCTAGTTGTGAGCCAGGGACACGAGGTGAGATCGGGACGAGTTCCAGCTCGCCAAGAACATATTCCCTCTTGCTGAGCAAGACACGTTGCCCTAGTCGCCTTTTAGGAAACCTGTTTGGATCAACTTGCTAGATCCACCAATGCAACCAACAGGTCACCCAATGCGAGCTCGAGCTACCTGGCGAGCTGTCTCATGGATTATGTATGAAATGCCTGAGGTCTAGTTAGCACTCAAAAGCACATACTCCCAACCGGTAAGTCAGTCCCCAAAACTAACACATTAGCTTCCAAAATTCGATAGTGAAATGCCAAGCATTTATTATCTGTCAAGCATTTATTGCCTACAATGGTGGAAATAATCATTTTGCTATTTATCAAATTACACTTATAACCCTCCCAGCTTCTATAAATAGGGAAGGGATGTATTATAGTGCGTAAGTAAGAACAATTGCATGCTGACACTCTGCCAGAACAGTGAGAAAGCACGTGTAAAGTGAGAGAGCACTTGAATTGTAACTCTATTGCACTGCACAGAAAAGCCACCATACAAAGCTAATACAAACCACCATGGACATAGGGACCAAACTGGCTTTAGCCAAACTGCATTAAAAGCTCTGTTTCCATCACTTTTCCTCCTTTTCTCTTTTTCCCTAGTTAAAACTTGCATTATCAGCCTACAGCTTAAGGATTTCAAGAACCGTTCCTGTTGACTAAGATTTGGATCCACAGAACCAAATTTTATCATCAATAGTAGACAAGATAGATTTACAATTTGTCAAATTACACTTGTAACCCTCCTTGTTTCTATAAATAGGGGAAGGAAGGATCATTGTAGGATATAGTGAAAATACATACTAAAACTTTGTCAAAATAGTAAAAGAATATTTGTATTGTGGTTCTGTTAGCCAGAACAGTGAAACCACCACACAAAGCTAATATAAACCACTATGGACGTAAGGGTCACACTAACTTTAGCCAAACCACGTTAAAAAATCCTCTTTGCCTTTACTATTCTTCCTCCACATCTCTTTCTCTCACATTTATCCAATCAAATAGCAGTTTGGGGATATAAGAACTTTTTCAGTTGACTGAGATTTGGGTTTACTAAATTTCACCGTCAACATTTTGGTGCTAGAAGGAGGGCCCTAACTACATCTTCTCTCTTTGGTTTACTATTTAGCTACAATAGTAAGAGAAAGAACTGCCAAGAGCATTAGTGCTACCACTGGCCAACCTAAGGGTCATGTAAAGCAGTAAGGGTTACCACTGGGGGGCTTTGCCTTCCTTGCACTAGGTGCCTCTATTACCCTCATCACAGGTGTTGTCGCTAGCATGGCACCATTAACCTTTTACCAACCTGTTGCTCTTAAGACTGACAGAGTTCAAGCATGGCACCAACGTCAAGAGGCATTTGAAAATATAGTGAAGGAGTTAGCCGATATAGTTAGAGTGTTAGCTCATGCATAGATCTAAGGCATACAAAAACAAGTTAAGGCTGCGGTACCCAAAGGAGGGCTTCAGTAGCCAGAAGCACAGCAAAAGAAGCCCCTCAGGGAGGAACAATTGCAAGTTGGGTTTGTTTATTCATATAATTCATAGTTGAGGTCGAAGGTCCATCGGGCTCACAAGGGTGATGATAAAGATGATCAACGACGCAAGAGCTCGCATCAAGAAGGAGACACAAATAGGACCTATCATGGATGAAGGTCAGATTGCTACTCCTCAGGTCATGAGCACAGCAAAAAACATAAGACCTCTGGTTGCCATTTCTATGATTAGTGGAGTGACAGGAGTGATCGAACCCCTAGTCATCAATCTAAAACTCAAGACCCTATGATCGAAGAGTTGCTTCAGAGGGTGTAGCAACTCAAAAAGTGAACTGCAGCTCACGACCGACAGGGCATTTCGAGGAAAGAACCCCATTCACTAAGGAGATCCAAACTAAGCCTTTTCTTTGCATATTTAAGATTCCCAATATCCCTAATACAACAAGAATAACAACTCATATGACAACTTGGACTCGTTCAATGTCTAGATGGATCTTCAAATAACCAACTCGCTGGTCAAATGTCGCATCTTCCTAACCACCCTCGGAAGAATACTGCAGGCATGGCTTAGGAATCTTCCAGCTTACAACATTCACAATTAGGAAGAATGCTAAAGGAGGTTCCTTGACTAATATAAGGCACAAAGAAGGTAGCTTGCACCATCCTGTCACCTCACAACAGTCTTCCAATGGAGAGACAAGTCACTAAAGGATTACATCACCAGGTTCAGACGTAAAGCCAATAATGTAGAAAATCCCTCAGATGAAAGTATCCTTATAATGATCTCAATTGGATTTCACAAGGATGGGAAACTATACAAAGAGATATACAAGTCCTTAGTGAAGGACCTAAGTGAATTTTATGAGCGAGCTGCCAAGGAAATCAGGTGGGAAGAGACCTTTGACCCAAAAAAGTTTGATCAGGGGAGTGAAAAGAATGGCTACTGCAAGAATAAAAGGAGAAATGGCAGGAATGAGGAGGAGAACCAAAACAACAACTACGATAACCAGGCCATAAAAAGGGCCAGGAGTGGGTGACCTCAACGTAAAGGTCACTACGAAAGTTATAGCATCCTATCATACACTCAAGAAAGGATATTCACAACAAAAAAGGATAGAGATGACTTTGAAAAGCCTAATCCCACAAAAATTCCGAACAAATTCAGAAATAGAAACAAATTTTATGCATCCATGATGAAATTGGACACAATACCTTGAAATGCTGAGCACTTAAAGATATGATCAAGGATCTAATTAAAAGAGATTGCTTAAGGGACTATGTTATGTGACATATGGAACAATGATCTCAATAGCCCCAATAAGCTTCTGACCAATGGCAGTCGCCCGCAATAGGAACCATGTTTTAATTTTGTAATGATATCTGGAAATTTAAAGTATCATAAATTGTTATGTTTACTAATCTTTGAATAAATTTTCAATGAAGCTTGGTAATGAAAGCGAGCTACCTTATTGACAAACTCAATTCATACTGGCTAAAGTGCATCCTCTGAATATCCAACATGACAAATATATATTATCTTGCTTGCAAATATACATTATTACAATCAACCCAGTAAATATACATTGCCTTGCTCGATAAATATATATTGTCCCGATGAACCAACTGAAGTACAACTCTTATACGATCAATTTATTAAGGTGCAACCCTCTGAACAAGGCCGACCTGACAAATATACATTATCTTACTTGGCAAATATAAATTATCGTGATCGACCTGATAAATATACATTACCTTGCTTAGTAAATATACATTGTCACGGCGTATTAGCCAAGGCATAATTTGTATGATCAATCTATTGCTAGCTGAGAAATGACAAATATACATTGCCTTGCTCAGTAAATATACATTGCTATAGTTGACAGATAAATATACATTATCTTGCTCAGTAAATATATATTATCGTGAAGGTCCAGCAAATATACATTGTTATAGATTACAAGCTAAAAGAGCACGAATACAACTTATTGCTCGTAGCTCTCATATGACTTGTTGCTCGCAGCTTTCATGCAATTTATTACTCTCAGCTCTTACGTGACCTATTGCTTGCAACTCTCATGTGATCTATTACTCGCAGCTCTCATGTGACTTGTTGCTCACAGCTTTCATGTGACCTATTGCTCGTTGCTCTTATGTGACCTGTTCAATGTGCCAGTTGAGGCGCACCTAATCACCCATTGAGTACTTGAACTCATGGTAACTAAAGCATAATCTGAGCATTCAACTTATCCTGATCAAGGCATAGTTCTTATGCGACCTACTACACTTTCATGTGACCTACTGGCCATTTGGCATGACACGTTTCATTTGTAGTCATGATTTACTGGTTATAGCCCACTTATATGAATTCATACAATCTACTTAGTATTTTATTTCATTATCTATCATATTTCACGCACTAAGGTTGATTGACTAATCGAGTGCTTTTTTTACTTGATAATTATTGAGTTATGATTTGTAGGAATTTACCCATAAAAGCTCATATGTTATTTTCTATAGAGCATCCAATGTGATACACTCAGAACGATAAGGAAAAATGGAAAAGTTCATTTAATACCTCCTTTAGCGAGGTAGATTCAAACAAAGTCCAGAATTGAATACGAAGTTCAAAAATAAAATAAAAAATTACAAGATCAAATCCTAAAAAGTCTGGTCTTTTGAAGTTGAGCCCTTATGGGAGGAAGAATCGACACATAAGGTGAAAAGGTCATCCTTCACTTGATTATCAAGGATTTCTATGACATGTGGGTTGTTTCCTCTTTGAATAGCATCTTCGACAGGAGAATCTCCACTTGCAGACTTCATACCTTTACTAGAAGGAGTGGCTTTCGCAGCTCTCATAGCTCTCCTCTCAAAGCCTTTTGTCTCCTTAAGCGCATCCTCCTCTAAAAAGGAAAAGTCTATATTTGGGTGCCGCTTGCATAAAGTGTGTAAGAAAGAGGATGAGGTTTTAGATTCCACTTTCTCTGATGCTTTCGCAACTAGCTCAGTGGTCTCTGCCTTAACCTGAGTGATTTCCTCTTGTTTCAAAGTAACTTCCTTTTGAGCTACTTCAAGCTCCTTCTCGACAACCTCTGCCCGGCATGCTGCAGTTATAGCTCGCCACATCACTGCATCAACACCTTGAAGTGTCACATTTAGGTCACTTTTTGCTTGTGATAACTCTTCAACCGCTTTGCTGGAACTGGCTGTGACAGCTTCACAACTTGCCACCTCATAAGATCAGGCTTTCTTAGCTTCTCTCTGAGTGACCTCGGTGTTCATTGCTCTATTTTCCAGCTCTAGCACCTTAGTGGTTGTAGCATGCAGGTCGCCCTCCAGTTTAACATTCTTTTCCTCCCAAGTCTAGAGCATTTCTCCCATCTTTATTATTCCTAGCATACCCTGGAAAGTTAAATGGATCAAGTTAGATTATGAAGGAGCAAAAGAATCAAGGTAAAAAAGGCATTACTTACTAGCAAGCCATGACAAGCGGTGTAACACATCAGCCCTCCACCTGAGACTTCCTCTACTTACAACACTTAAAGACTAGTGCGGGGTCCCAAGATTGCCTCTACACTCCTCTGGAGAAAGTTAAAATACTCCTATGTATTTAGGCCAAGTCTCAATGGATGCTCCTCAGCTGCGACTTTGTGAGCTATCCCTCTTGATATGGTGGCAACCATCTTTCCCTTGTTTACTTTTCATCTTTTGGTAGGGGGCTCAGATGGGGCTGTAACTTTGACCGCCTTGGTCACCTCAAGAAGCAAATAGGTGCTAACTTTTATGAAGGCATCTCAATCAAGGCAGGAGGAGATTGATTTGTGGTAGCGAAGGCTACAATAGTATCAAGACCTGATGAGGTCATAACGACTTTAGGGTCTTCGAGCTCATCTGGAGGTGGCTCCTAAAGGATGAGCTTCACCATCTTTTCATAATCTTCAAAATGCACTGGACCGATCTCCCTAACTCGATAAGCTCTGATCTCTCTAGTAAGCTCAATGTTCAATGCTAGAGTGAGCTTATGGGAACGAAAAAGATCATCGTTAAATCTAAGATCATTTTTCAGATCGCTTATAGCAGCAAACCAGCCTAGTAGCATAACGTCTTCAACCTTAAGCATTGGCTTCTCCTTGCTAGCCCCGTTTGCAAAAATAAGATAAAACGTCAGAAACGACAACATGAATTCATGATAACTTACATGACCTCAGTTCGCTTACCAGGCAATAGAACAAAACCAAAGCTGTGAAGAGGATGCAAAGATAGGCATGAAATGTAAAACCAATGAGTTTTATAATTCCCTATGTTTGATTTGCCTTTGGCATCCCCCTGTGGCAGAACCCTCTTGAAATCGGTATGCTGAGTCGAAAGGTAGTAAATCCTATCCAGATAGCCCGTACTCCTAATAATATAAAGGTGGCACAAAACTATTGCATATGGTAGGGGAAGATTATTTCTCAAGTATACAAGTGCAAGAGAAGTGAGCTAAGAGTAAGATTTTGGGGTTAGTTGGAATAGGCAAAGCTTCAATTTATTTAACAGATTAATAATGTACGGTTGAATTGGAAACCTAAGCTCAGTAACGAGATGCTGGGTACTAACGGCAATAAATCCCTGAGGAGGATGAGCTGCGTGGTCAACAGAGGAAAGTGCCATAAGACGACAACTTTTAGGGAAGCAATAATATTCAACTATGTTTCAAAGTTCGTCCAGTTCAATGGTTGAAGGGTAATGATTAATCATTGAGCAATCTGAAAAGCTCTTAGCAACCTGTTGCCCTACATAGGGGTTAGGTCAAGGAATAGATTGTTCAGCAATCTCATCACTCCTAAAGGTCATTTCAACCGAGGTACATGTCAGCTCCTCACCTTGAACTGAGGAGTCAGGCTCGACATCACTCCCTGACCAGTGACTTCGATGTTTATGAACTATAGCCATCTAGATGGAAGGACAAATTATCAGGTCACTTCAAGCAAATCATATCAGAAAAGCTAAAGCTTCTCTTTGCTAAACGAAAAATTTCCTAGTCAGCGAATCATATACACCTCAAGCCACCATATCAGTGACCCAAATTATTGAAAACTCGGGAGAGGGGGAGGGGGCTAACCAATAAAGCCTATTAGACTATTAAACCATAGGGAAACTGAAAGCTAAATCTAATAATCTACAACCCATAAACTAGCAAACAAAGTTTCTAGTAACAAAAAGGCATTCGTAACTGGACCAGGTAGTGCCATACCAAAGACCCATAAAACAAGGCATTCTAAAAGCAAAAGTCCTGAGAAGGCTTACTATGTTAAAAAGACGAGTTGGGTTCTGGAATGAATGGGGGCAAACTAGATTTTGAATGAAATGACCAATTCATAGTAACAGTAATGGCAGGATCAATGATGCAGGAGAACAAGACTAGAGACTATTGCTTGAGAACTTGAGAGGCAGAACATCAATCTTCAAAAGTAAGAGGGAAAAGATGGAACTCTCATCTAATATGGCCCTGGTGGCCAGACCGTTCAATTTAAAGACTAATCAACTACCTATGATCTGACGGTTCAAAAAATAACTGGGCTCAATCATCGCCATATTGGCAACCATAGGAAAGTGTGCGCATTTAATGTGATAATGATGGTACGGGCAGGTGAAGTAACAAAATGGAAACCTAAATGACAGCGTAGCTTATCGCAATCTCTAGCCTTTGCCAATGAACTCAACTCCTAGTCCACGGAATGAACTGAGAGCTAGAGGGCTAATGTTATATGTATTTTTTGGTACTATGTGACATGGGCTGGCAAAAGCCTAGTAGACAAGTTCAAGGAGAAAAGGCCTAACCCGTCCATGACCCAACATTAAGGTCACCCAACAAAGGCATTAGATGGCTGACCATGAGCTTAGAATGCAGGATGAGGTCAAAGCAATGACCCAAGCTCACAAGAGACGATCTTCGACTCACTAAATGAAGCATATCCTCAACCGTCTTCCAAAAAGACACTTTGGCTAAACCCGGGAATGGGACCAACTCACATAGCCGACAGGCCGTCTTGTGCAAGCACAGACCATTAATCTAACTACCACAAACATTGGGTATGGAACATCTAAGAATTAGCAGTTAGAGGCTCATTCTCCCAATTGATAAATTAGCCCCTGAAATTTACACATCAGCCTCCAACAGTCTGATAGTGAATTGCCTAGCATTTATTGTCTAATATGGCATACAAGATAGATCTACAATTTGTCAAATTACACTTGTAACCCTCCCTATTTCTATAAATAGGGGAGGGAAGGATCATTGTAGGATATAGTGAAAATACATACTAAAACTCTACCAAAATAATAAAAGAATATTTGTATTATGGTTCTGTTGGCCAAAATAGTGAAACCACCACATAAAGCTAATATAAACCATTGTGGATATAAGGGTCACACTGACTTTACCCTAACCATGTTAAAAAACCCTCTTTGCCTTTTATTATTCTTCTTCCCTATCTCTTCATCTCACATTTATCCAATCAAACAACAGTTTAGGGATATAAGAACTTTTTCGGTTGACTAAGACTTGGGCTTACCAAATTTCACCATCAACAAAGTATATGTGGCATACTAAGTAAATAAACAATACCATTCTTATTATCAAATCATCAAATAAACCAAATTAATATTCGTGTTCATAAAAACATATTTTAATCTTTTTACCAATGGTATTCACTCCTTCTAACTTGAATTGCTTAATACTTAAAAATTTTAATCCTTCACTTGTATTATGTAAAAGATATGATTTTCCAAATCTTGAAAAATTATCAATAGATATAATGAAATAAAAATGACCATTTATAATATGAATGTTCATATAACCACCAAGATCCAAGTGGATTATATTAATTCTTTTTCACTTTTATCAGCCTTTGATGGGAAATGAAACTTAGTCATTTTAATATGCAAACAACTTTCACAAGTTAAAAATTCATTTTTCTCATAATTTTCTTACCAAATTGTCTTCAATCAATATCTTTACTAATATGATCAAAACAAATATGATAGAAATAAATTCATTGGATTAGATATTAGAAAATTTACTAACAACATTTTCATATAAATTAACTTAATATATATCCAAGTTTCTAAATCCTTGTAATACAACTTCATGACAATTTTTTTTCAAAGAAAATTCATGTTTCTCTAAACAAATAACAGTTCTTTTTTTTTTTTAATTTATGAGAGGTAAAGGCAATATTCTTATAAAAGACTTTGTTATAATTCAATTTTAACTCATCAGTTCTAAATTCTTCAAAAGATTTTTATTCATCATCTCCCATATAAATGAAACTTTATCTAGTATCAATTTCCTTAATTTTCTAATAAACTCATGAAAATCAATAAATACATGAATAATACTAGCTCCTTAACTAACCTATCAACAAAAAGGCTTAACATAATAAACACAACATTTTAGAAGAAAAGACTTACTTCCCTTATGTTCCTTTTTATATGATAATCCTTTTTAGTGTAACCAGGCTTGTTGCATTAAAAGCATATTTATTATGCAATTGTCATCTTATTCTTTTAAAATAGAAATTCTTATAATTTTGAATTTGCTATATCGTTTCATTTCTTATTAAAACTCTTATTTGACTTCAATTACTAATTCAAAGCTTATATTTGATAATCAGCTCAATTTTCCAAGACCTTTCTATCCTTTTAGTGATAAGATGGTCAAATTCTCCAATAAAACTCAATCAATGCATAAAATCTTCAATAAACTTATATATCTTTGGCATATATTTCATGATAGTGGAGACTATAGTTTTCTCATTTATAATTTTACTACAAAACTTAAACTTTCTATCACTTATAATAACCAATTCATTCACAAGTTTTCTCGTACTAATCTTTCTATGCATTTTGATCTAGTGAATTTCTTTTATAAATTATTCACTTAAGAATCAAACCCTTTTTTTTCATTTAGTCTCTAATTATCTAAAATTTCTTTTTTGGTCTATATGTAGAAATTAGTTATATGAAAAGTTTTATTAAGACCACTATCATTTAACATAGTATCAAATCTTCTTCAATTTAGAGATTTAGGGATCAATTTCTATGGCTTCCACTTTTTCAATTAAAAATCTAACTTTACCATTAGATATGAGAATGTCAACAACCATTTTCCAATCATTATAACTTTTCAAGGCCCTTTATATTATTCATTATTATCAACCACATCATTCTAATTGGTTATCAGTTAGGAAAAGAGTGGTGTGTATTCTTACAAATAATATCTTTATAATCATGTAAGATTAAGAACATATAAACTCTTTATTCCCAATCCATGTAATTAGTACCATCTAATACATTAGATTTGAGAAGATTAACAAATACATATCCATTACTAGGCATAGAAAAAAAAAAAAACCCCCATTCACATTACTTTAAAATAATTACTTATCCATTGGGGATTTATGATAAAAAAATAAATTTTTAGAAAAATTAATAGAGAAAAATATACTTTACCCACTTAAAGTTTGTCTTTAAGATAAATTATTCCCTTGAAATTTAAAATTAGACATTTCAACCACATGAACTACTCCAAAAAGTGAGACAGTTAACTAGGATGTTAAGTTTAACAGAAAGGAGGATATTTGTTTCAAATGTAAACTTCATGGGGTAATTCATCCCAAGTGTAAACTTTATAGGGTAAAGTGTATTTTCCCCATAATTATTTAAGAATTTGAAATTAGTAAGTATTGATTTATCTACGTTACATATAATAAATAATTAAGGTTTAAGTGCAATTTCGATCCCATTAAAATATAAATAAAGTTATTTTAGTTCCCTAATTTAAAATATTTAACTTTGATTCTCTTAATATATCAATCACTTAATTTTAATCATACGTTAAACTTTCACCTTATTACTAATGAAAAGTTAACATCAAATGGTATCAAGTATTCTTATTTCATATTGTATATTTTTATAACCATATTTATGTATACACTTTAGATATTTTGTTATTCCTAATCCTAATACGTGACCCATAACTTGGTCTAGATCTTATTCCATCTATCTCAAACAAACCATAATAAGCATGTCAACATTTACAACTAATACAATTGCACAAATTTTTTTTATCCTCTTCAATTCGACTTGATATTTTTTAGTATTCTTTTTCAACTTCAAAACTGCTACATCTTCATTAACTTTCATATGCTCATGCTTCAATTGCCCAATCACTTCATCAGAATCACTTTTGTCAATATCAACATGATCATTGTCAAGAACCAACAACTCACCTACCCATTAAAAATAGTCACAACTCATGTTATTATTCTATGTCAAATAAAATAAGGTCAATACAAATAAATCATAGCTCAATACAGTTAGAAATTCCCAAAATTAGAGCATAAACTCACCTTTTCAACAACATATGATTTTATTCCTTTGTTTAATGTGATAAATTGTGTTGTGACAAAATCAGAGCACAAACTTAGTACAATTTGTGCATTTCAGCATCTGGTTTACAACAAAAAATATTTTTCAAGACCAGAGCACAAACTCACCCTCCTAATTAGAAATTCATAATAATTTTTTTAATGAATATATAGTAAATCATAATCAAATCTTAGCTTAGTGGAGAGAAAAATTGTCACGATATAATTTATCACATTAAATAGAGGACCCATATGTAAATTATCATAACATATTATTCTGTAGAAATAAAAATTATTCAATAGAAAGAAAAATTAAACAAAATTAAAAGCAAAAGTTACAGTAGAGAAAATAAAAATTCACACTACAAAATCTGAAATCCTCAAAATGAAACAAAACAAAAAATTCTAAAATTTAAATCATTTTATATAATGGGCATATGGAAAATCCTTTACTTGAGTTTTTTTTTTTTTGTATTTGACATCAATTTTATTGCCTTCTTTGAACAATCGCATAACATTACCACTCTGTCAATTGAACTAGCATCATTGCAGTCACAAGTAATGGCTTGCTTTAGGTGGAAACTTGGCTTCGTCATGCTTGAACTAGTTTGTTATCTAGAGTGGCAACATGATTGGGAATCCATGAGCATTGAGAGCTTCATTTGATGAGCACTTTGGGGGTGTTCGATTTGAAATTTTAGGGATTTTATGTTATTTATATTAGGAATGTTACGTTATTTTTTATGTGCAAGTACTTTTCCCCTTTTTATTTTGTAATTATTTACCTTATTATGATTAAGTGAGTCTAGATAGACAATTTAACTATCATGTAAGAGGAGTTGATAGAGAAACTAACAATAGTAGTAATTTAATATAAAATTATTGAAAATACTAAGTTGATGTAAAATTATTTTTGGATACTAATGTGATGTCCACTACATCATTTATGTAGTAATTTGATGGTTTCCTTATTTAAAATTAATTAAGCTCACTTTATTTTAACTTAAATGTCAAATCCAATAAAATTTAAATCAATTATACAAAAAGAAAAAAAGAATGAAAATCAATTTTTTTTAATATTTTGTAATTTTTTTAGTCAAATGTTTAAAAAACTTGAAAAAAGAAAATAACTATACCAACTTGTTAATTGGTTTAGTCCACCTTAGAATTGGATTGGAGCATAAAAAATTAAAATCATTTAAAATCAAGCTCGTTTATGACTAGGAATGGCAACGGGGCGGAGCGGGGAATGAGATCCCTGTCCCCGATCCCCGCCGGAGAATTTTTCCTTGTCTCCGCCCCACAACGTCGGGGGAAAATTATCCCCATCCCCGATCCCCGTAGGGAAGTCCCGCGGGAAATTTTTTTAAAAAATTTTAAATATTTTTTCATTAAATAATGTAAAATAAATAAAAAAATATAAAAAATAATCAAAACACAATAAAAAAATATAAAAATAAAAAATAAGATAGATTATGGAAGAAAAAATATAAAAACTTTCTAAAAAAATAAAAAAATAAACAAAAAAAAATTTCGGGGCATAGAGCTGGGCGAGGAGTGTAATCCCCGTCCCCGATCTCAAAATCTTTTCAAAAAAATTTTTTTCCTCATTTCCCGAATCCCTTCCTAAACGAGAATTCTCCATCGGATCCCCGTCCAACCGGGGTTAATTGCCATCCTTATTTATGACCAGATTCATGTGGACCACCCCATTAATAGCTTTCGTCATACAAAGGAATGGTGGATGTTATTTTTAAGATTTCTATGATTTTAGGGTGTTATTTTTAATAGGATAATTTACATTTTTTTTCCCGAACTAAATGCGCACTTTTTGTTTAGTGGCCTTCGTTAAAATATAATTCATACTTTTTACTTTTTTGGTCTGAATTCACATCCAAATAATGAAATGATAAAGTTGGGCTTTGAAAGCAATGGCCCACTCCAACATAAAAAATGTTACGCCCACGGACTTTGAGAGCCCAGCTTCAACCTCAAACGTCGGTTCGCCGAGACTTAGCCCAGGTTCAACCTCAAACGTCGGTTCTGTGCTTCTTCGGCAAACCGACCTGGAGCTCGCAACGACAATGGCAGCGACAACGACGTCGTCGCAGGGGTATCATCAACCGTCGTCCATCGAGGAAGTCCGAACCCTTTGGATTGGGGATTTGCAGTACTGGGTCGACGAAAATTACCTTAATCACTGCTTCGCTCACACCGGCGAGGTTTTCCGCTGTGTCCTTTCTCACATTGGCTGCACTTTTTTTCAATTGCTTTTGTTATATATATACATGTTTAGCAGTTAATGTTTTATTGATGGTATAGAACCTTACTTTTTGGGGGCTACTCTAAGCAAAGCTTGTAATTATTGTTACTGTGCTAATGGAAACTGAAATTTCTACGCTCTGTGCAGGTAGTTTCCATTAAGATTATACGTAACAAGATCACCGGACACCCAGAGGGTTATGGATTCGTAGAGTTTCTTTCGCATGCGGCAGCTGAAAGGGTTTTGCAGAATTACAATGGGACACAAATGCCGGGAACAGAACAGACATTCAGATTGAATTGGGCGTCTTTTGGTATTGGGGAGAGGCGCCCTGATGCTGGGCCTGAGCACTCCATTTTTGTGGGGGATTTGTCTCCTGATGTTACAGATTATCTGCTGCAGGAGACATTTCGAGCTCATTATCCATCTGTTAGAGGTGCCAAAGTAGTGACTGATCCTAGTACTGGCCGCTCCAAGGGATATGGGTTTGTTAAATTTTCTGATGAGACAGAAAGGAATCGTGCTATGACTGAAATGAATGGTGTTTATTGCTCAACTAGGCCAATGCGTATTAGTGCTGCAACGCCAAAGAAGACCACTGGTTTTCAGCAGCCATATGCTGCCGCCAAAGGTGATTTTCATTTGTAGTCATTGACTGATTCCCTCGAATGCCATATAATCATAGTTTGGGGATCTTTAATCATAATTGTGGTATACCTAACTCCTATTGGACACTACTAACTTTACGTTCTCTTAAGTTGAATATCTTCTATCCTATTGCACACTCTGTTTAGGGGGCCTTAAGCCATGGGAAGGCGAGTATTAATTGATTTATGTGTTCTAACAATCCTATTGTAGTAAATTCACCTAATTTGGCTGGCCAGAAAATGAATTTTTTTCGCTTGAGTGAGTAGGAGTAGAGATGAGATGAAATCAATTTGGTCTCACCTTAATTGACACAATGACATGATATTGGCTACTTTAAAACCTTAGGTTGTAGAAAGTATCTGCTGTTTATTTGTTAAATGTTGATTTGTTTTGGTACTTAACTATTTCAAATTACCCCAAAAGTAAAGACACTTACCCATGGATCCTTTTGGCAGCTGTATATCCAATCCCAGCATACACTGCACCAGTGAATCCAATTCCACCAGATTATGATATCAATAATACCACTGTAAGTATGACAGACCTATAGTGTTTTCTCAATTTTTATCTTTGGTGGTTTTCTTACAACCCTTTTTGTTGCAGATTTTTGTTGGTAATTTGGATCTTAATGTCACAGAAGAAGAGCTGAAACAAGCATTTTTGCAATTTGGAGAAATTGTATCTGTAAAGATTCATGCTGGCAAAGGATGTGGCTTTGTTCAATTTGGGACGAGGTCTTCTTCTTCCCTTTTATCTAACCGTGTGAAATCTTTTGTATGGTGCTCTATTGTTTTTTTTTTTTGGTTAAAATAAAAGAGAATGATATAGCTTCTACCCCTTTTCCAAGTTAGTAAGTGTCATGTGACTTAATTTTATTCTTTATCTTGTGACTTGTGGGGTCTTTCATGATTTTTTGGTTAAAATCAAAGAGTATGATACAGCTTCTACCTTTTTCCAGGTTAGTAAGTGTCATGTGACTTAATTTTATTCTTTATCTTGTGACTTGTGAAGTCTTTCATTATTATTATTATTATTATTTACTTCTACGTTGCTTTTCCTTTTCCTATTATGCAATGGTTTTTTATCTCTATTTCTTCTTCTGTAGAGCGTCTGCTGAAGCGGCCATTCAAGGGATGCAGACAAAGGTGATAGGTCAACAAGTGGTCCGCATTTCTTGGGGTAGGAGCCTAACAGCTAGACAGGTGATTGCTTTGGAGATGGTTCATTTCTTGTTCCCAAAGTTTTTATAGTAGAGTACATTATTGAAGATTCAGTGATTGTCAATAATTAGTATAGAGCCTTTTGAACTAATAGGGGATAAATAATTTTGAACTTCCTCTCTGTTGGTTACTAAATTCATAGCTATATGAATTTAGAGTGGTGGCTGTGGTCTGCTTTATAAGTTGGTCATGTCTGGAGTTTGCATTTTGTATACAAGTACGTGTTATCGCTATTGAAAATTCGATGTGAAATTGTTGTAGGATGTACCTGGTGCCTGGGGGGCACAGATGGATCCAAGTCAATGGAGTGCTTACTACGGTTATGGACAGGGTTACGAAGCCTATGCTTATGGGGCTACTCAGGATCCTTCTTTGTATGCATATGGTGCATATGCTGGTTATGCACAGTATCCTCAACAAGTAAGTTATCTGAAATTTAGTGTCCATATAGTTTCACATATCATAAGTTATACTGCTTTGATGTGAAGATGCTTTAAATCATGCTTAATTTAGCTATGGGGCCATTCATGCATATGGTTGTCTATTTTCAGGTTGAAGGTGCTCAAGACATGTCAGCTATGGCTGTGCCTACCATGGAACAAAGGGAGGAGTTGTATGATGCCCTGGCTCTGCCTGATGTTGATAAGTAAGTTTCTATCCTTCTAAAAGTTAGGAGATAGATAACTTCACTCGAGCATGTTGCCTTGTATGATAAATCCTTGATTTCTTTGCCAGGTTAAATGCTGCATATCTCTCAGTACATGGAAGTGCTATTTTAGGGCGGTCCCTCTGGCTGAAAACCTCACCATTCTTGCAGCAAGCTTAGGAACTACATCTATTACCTATTTAATTTTTGTGTGCTTTTATTCCATTGTATTCTACAGCTGCCCTCACAAATTGAGTAAGCTTAGGTTTAGATTCTGTTAATATGTGGTTGTTGGCACACCAATGCTCTCTCCTGATTGACTGGCTCGATATGGAGTCCGGTATAGTAGTGTTTGTGAAGCAGTGACGACTTTAAAGTTGATTTTCCGGAGCATGGACTACCTCTGCATTGTATCAATTGCTTTTCTCCTGGAACACTGTGCATCTTAGTTTGCTG
>JANHAO010011818.1:0-16728 GCA_026873985.1 Saraca asoca | reverse complement strand
TATGTGGGAGGTAGATTCATGTTAGCATATAGAAATTGTTTTACTACATGATTATGTGTTTATTTGATTTGATATATGTATGAAATGGATACTATATGAGAACGTAGAAATGGTTCAGATTATGGATTAAATTAGAAATCTCGATCTTGCATGTGTATATGAGCATGAATGATAAGAATTATGAAAAGTTATTAAAATCAATTTTTTATGGTCTATGTAAATTATAATTTATGGATTCTAAAATCTTATTTTCTTAAAATATTTATTTATTTATTTAAATTATTACATTTATGAAATTTATCAAATTATTAGATTTTATTAAAATAAATAAAATTATTATTTTAAAAGTATTGTGTTTTATTCACATAAATTTGTAATTTTAAAATTTCATTCTTATTTAACTACATATTATTTTACATTAGCAATTCCAGTTATTTTTCTTAAAAAAAAAATTTCTTTCAAGGGCAATATTTTATAATCATGTCTCATTACATCATTATATAGACATTAATATGAATAACGGGAATAGGATGATCATGTTTTCAATGGTAATTACGTATGTTAGAATAAGATGAGGTACAAGAATGATGAGAGATAAAATGTGTGTATGTGTATGTATGTCTGTAAACTAGCAAAGGATATTAGTAGACCTATGTGTACTAGAAAATGTACATGAGGTTTCTCATACGATAGGAGGTTATAGGCAAATGGTCTCCCATATGAAAGGAGGTTATGGGACAAAGTCATCCATACGACAGAAGGACATGGGATAAGTACTTCCAAGCACAATAAAAATGGAATGATCCTATGGGACAAATTAAAGGACAGGAGAACATCACTCCCTAGTCTACCTTATAATTAATATAATAAAAAAGAAAGGTATGGTCATTTGATATGATTTAGCAAAGTAAGATATGTGAGCTTTACATAGTCATAGATAATGACTTAGAAAAGTAAGGATCATATCTCTCATTATGTATGATTCATGAATGAACGGTATAGTAAAGAAAGTTAATGATAGATTATAAGTATAAAGATCATTTGAACGAAAGCTTTGGAGATAGTTGTATGATATTATTTTTGAAAATATTTCAAATTATGTTTTTCAACTATGTATATGTATATATCTCTTATATGTTATATGATTATATTATATATACAACCAAATGCATTTTCAACCTAAAGTCGAGTTGGCATTCTGCTCACTAAGTCGTCGTACTCACATCATTCATTGACATTTGTACATTAATTAATTTGAAGAGATTATTCTAATAAGAAGGTTTTCTAAATATTGCATGTGTACGAAATTAGGTACATGGTTCTTTTGATTATCTTTTAGTGGTTAGTGTTTATCTAGCCAAACATTGAATCCTTAAATATGATTCATGATTTTCAGAAAAGATTTTATTTTAATCTCAAAAAATTATTTGAAACTATTTTTAATTAAAATCTCGCATATCATAAATTTTAGATAAAGGATCCTAAAGATATGTTTTTTGTATTATTTTCATGATTTCAAAGTATAAAAGGATTTTCAGTAAAAAAGTGCCGATGAGTTTGAAAATCACTATTAGATTATTTGTGTCATCACACCTTTGGATTTCGAAATGTGACAAATTGGCATTAGAGCAAAGGAAAAATAGTCGATCATTAGGAAATCTCGCATGTGAACAATAATGAAGCATGGTAAAGCTTAATTCTCCATCTAGAGGCTTGCATGAGACATGGTGAAAGACCCAGCTAGTACAAGTGTTACCATTGTTACCACCAATGAATGTGACAAGGCCCTTAAAAGGGGGAACCATATGTGACAAGTTAATATCAAAGCAATAATCCTATGTTTGACACAACAAATTAGGATTAGTGGCTACTGGTCATAGTGGTATACGCTTAGGAGCATCCACTATCTCTATGAAATCCATTAATCTAATCACTAAAAGTAATTAAGTTTACATAATAGAAAATAATATGAAATAGGGAAATTGTTATGTGATTAGATTAGAAAGTGAATAGATGTTTTAAGAATGATGATTTTACCCTTGAATGGATCCGAGAAATCGTAAATGATGAGAGTACCTCCTAATATAAGTTGTAAATGGACAATAAGGATAATAATAAAGGCAGTGAACAAGTATAAGAGGCCAAGGAGGAAACTACCTCTAGAAACAAGAATAAAATACAAAAGACAATTTTATCCCTTCTAAGTCAGAAGATAATAAGTATTATTTTACCCCCACATGAAAGAGGTAAATAAAGGAAGTTAAAACCCCATCAAATGCATGTAGTTTAGAAATTAGGATTTTTTTGGAACTAGCAGGAAAGGTAGAAATACCCTTGAACCTAAATTAGAGAATTAAGTGTTATATATATATATATATATTAAATTATTATACTATATGTATCGCCAAATAAGTTTTTAATCCAAAGTTAGGTTAGCTTTTTGCTCACTAAGTTGTCATACTTATTCCATTAAAATTTTAGGTTAATAAATGTGAAGAGATTATTCTAATGAAGAAGTTCTCTAAAGATTGCATGTGTATGAAATTAGGTTCGTGATTCTCTTGGTTATCTTTTATTGATCAATGTTCGTCCAGCCAAATACTGGATCCTTAAATATGATTTATGATTTTAGAAAGGATTTTATTTTAACTTTAGAAAATTAATTGAAATTATTTTTATTAAAATCCTGCATGTCATGAGTTTTAGATAAAAAGGCTCAAAAGGTATGTTTTTCATATTATTTTCATGATTTCAATATATAAAAGGATTTTTAGTAAAGAAGTGCTCATGAGTTCGTAAATCACTATTGGTTGATTAGTGCCATCACATCCCCAAATTTCAAGATGTGACACCTTCTTGAGTAGATCAATTTGGGACTTGACAAAGAAAAAAAGAAGCCGACATATATAAGTAGGTTATTAGATATGGAGATTAAGAGTAAAATAATAAGAGTGTTAAATTAAGGATTGCTTCGCATGAGACTATAATGAAATGCCTAACTTAAGTTAAAACCTCATTGAACACAGATTACCTATTAAGGAAGGTTATTGAATAGTCAAGCAATTACCCAAGTGTTTTCTAGAGGTTGTTTTAAAAATAAAAAAAGAAATCAAAAGATTACTAAATGCTAGATTCATAAAAACCACTCGATATATAGAATGGTTGCCAAATATTATTCCTATGATCAAGACAAATAACAAGTTAATATTGTGTGTATAAATTTCAAAAATCTCAAAACAGCCACACCCAAGGATGAATATCCAACCGCTAATATGCTAGTTAGCGCAGTTTCTGGTCATGAAATTGTTAGTTTCATAGACAAGCATTCTAGATGTAATAAAAGTTCTATTGCATTTTTTGTCCCCTAAAATACAAATTAATTACATTTGGTCCCCTTAAAAAATAAAATTCTATTTTGATCGCCCTAAAACCAAAATCAAATCAATTTTGATATAAAATCTAACTTTTGTCCAAATGAGAAATGAAAGTTAATATTATTAGTTTTTAGCATTTTATGCCCTTATTTTTCCCAAAACCTATTTTTATCTTCCTTAACCCTATATTTTTGTAACTCTAACATGACTCCTTGTCATTGCCCTTAGGCCTCAGCTACTTCTTTATCCTACTTCCCCAAATCCAATTGGACTTTTTTTTTTTATAGAAATTAAACTTTAGACCAAAATTCATCTCATTTTGGCTTTAGGGGGGATCAACATAAAATTTTGATTTTAAGAGGATTAAATGCAGTTGATTGTATTTTAAGGGGATAAAAATGTAATTAAACAAAATATTAATATTAACTTTTGTTTCCCATTTGGACGAAAGTTAGCCTTTAAACCAAAATTGATTTGATTTTAGTTTTAAAGGAACCAAAATAAAGTTTTATTTTTTAGGTGACTAAATGTGATCAATTTGTATCTTAGGAGGGACCAAAAATGTGATAAAGTCTATAATTAAATATTCATAGTAGAATAATATATGCCAAAAACTGCCTTTAAATGGTTGGGGCCATTAGAACTTATGAGTGGCTAGTGATATCATTTAGTTTAAAAAATGCAAAGCTACGTATTAATAAGCAATGAATCTTATTTTTCACTCTATGATTGAGAAATTCATAAGAGTTTATATTGACAATATTGTAGTTAACAAAAAGATCATGCTAACGATTTGAAAAGGGCTTTTGAAAGAATGAGAAGTCATAATCTGAAGATGAACCCTCTCAAATGTATGTTTGGTGTATTGGTCGTAACTTCCTAAAATTTTTCATCCACTAAAAGGAGATTGAGATCGAAAAAAATAAAGTTAAAAACCATAATGCAGACCTCCCCTCCAATGTCAAAAAACTAGTTATAACCCTTAATTAGAAAAATTAATTTTTTTATGTCGATTCGTCTCAACTTTATCCATGAAAATGAAGGTAACCTATTCTCTTCTAAAGCTGAAAGATAAAGAAGAATTTGTTTGGCTAGAAGAGTATCAGTTAACTTTTAACACCATTAAAATATGTTTGATGAATCTACCTATTTTGACTCAACCTATTCTTGGAAAGCCACTAAAATCATATGTCTCAGCATTAAAAGAAATCATAACATGTTTATTAATATAGGAAGATGACAATAGAGTAGAAAGAGCAATTTACTATTTGTCGAGAATATTGAATGCAATTGAACAAAAATATTCAACCATAGAAAAATTATGTTTTGCCTCTTTACTTTTCTTATATTAAACTATGTTATTATATATTTCCAATGACTGTACAAGTATTATCAAGAACAACATAATGAAGTATTGCAGAAGCAAATAATCCATAGACAAATTGGTTAATGGATGATTGGGCTAATTGAATTTTCTCTTCAGTATATGCCTATAAAATCAATGAAAGGGCAAGTGGTGGCAGACTTTTTAGCCAACCATCTATGTGTTAACATAAAAGAAAATGACATGATAAACATCTAGTATTGAAAGTTATATTTTAATGGCTCAAGTCACAGATATGGATCAAGAATTAGAATGTTAATAGTTTCTTCTAATAATTTGTTAATAAAATTTTACTTTCAATTGAGAAAACAATGTTTGAATAATAAGGCTGAGTATAAGGCATTAATTATTGGGTTGAAATCATTAATTATGGAAAAGGAAAAATTTATGGAAATTACTAAAGATTCTCAATTAGTAATCAAATAGATTTCTAGAGAGTATAAGTGTGCAAATAAAAGGATGTTAGCATATTTGAAAAAGGTAACATCCATGTTTAACAATTTTGATGATGTAATTGTACAATATATACCTTAACATGAGAATGCCTAGGCTAACAAACTTGCTTAATTAGCCTTTGGCCTGACTATAAGATATTTAAGAAATTGTTGAAAAGAATAAGTTCAACAATAGTTAATTTGGATCCTAAGTAAGTTAAGGAAAAGATTGATATTCAAAACTTGGTTGAAATCTATCAAATGATCAGGATATTCAAGATGGCTAGCAAAAATTGATATTGGTTATTTGAAAAATCTAGGTCTAACTATTAATTAATGGCCAACACTCCAGGCTCCAAAGTTTGTTTTTATTCAAGGAGAATTATATTAATGACATGTCAATGACAACTTCTAATATATTTGACTAAAGAACAAGCATATTTAGCTTATTTGGAAGTTTATGAAGGAATATACAGGGCTCACCAATCAGAGGTTAAAATGAAATGGATATTAATCTGGCATGGGTATTACTGGCCAAAAATTCTAAAAGATTGCATTGAATATGCACGAGCTTGTAAGGAGTGCCAAAAACATTGATCAATTCAGCATGACTCTGCTATTAACTTACGATACCTTACTAAACGATGGTCATTTAGAGGATAGGCTATTGACTAAATCAACAAAATTTCCCTTGCGTTGTTTAAGGGACATCATTTTATCATAGTGGCTATCAATTATTTTACAAAATGGGTTAAGAAAATTCCTATAAAGGAAGTAAAACAAGTTGATGTGATTGATTTTTGGTTTAATTACAATTTTACTTCCTGTAATATATAAATTAATTATATTGGTCATTCTTAAATATAAAATTCTGTTTTAGTCATTTTAATATATAAATTAGAATAAATTAGGTCCAAATTAGATACTTTCCATCAAATTGAAGATGAAAAATCTTAATTAATATACAAAGTTCCAATGGGATCACAAATTGACAATTATTGGAAGATAAAATTGGCAAAATTTACCTCGTCATGTTAAAAAATTGTAAATTATATAACCCACCAATAGCACAAAAAAATTTTCAATTTGGCTGTTAACATCATGTGATCTACTAATTTCCTTCTCAATAATTACCAACTTGAAGTATCATCCGAGTTTTATATACCAATTATAATTTCCAGTCTTTAATCTGATAGAAGTTATTCATGAGGATACAATTTGATTTATTTTCTATATTAGAATAATTAGAATAAAATATTATATTAAAGTGGGACCAAATACGAATAATTTATATATTATAAGGACTAAATTTATAATTAAGATTAATTTTTTTTTTAAAAAACATCATTTTCCATTGTCGTATCCCTGAGTTAATTACCATTGATCAAGGGAAGGCATTCATCATAATGCTGTTTAGTAATTATGTCAAGTTGGAGGGATCAAATTGTTGCACTCCACTCCTTACTATGCCTAAATGAATGACCAAGTCAAGGCCACTAATTAATAGTCATCGATTTAATAAAAAAATATGTTAATTGACATTCAAAAAATTAACATAATGTTTCAGAGCAAGTCTTATAGGCTTACCAGACTTCCTCCAAGAAGTTAACTAGTATCACACTATATCAATTGGTTTATGGTAATAAAATTGTATTGCTAATAGAGGTTACTGATCAACCTTTGCAACTTCAACAATAGTCGAACTTATTTTTTAAAGAATATCATCTATTGATGATAAATGAATCAGATAGCTTAGATGAAATAAGACAAATGTCCATTGAAAAAATTTTATATTAGAAGAAAAAATTGGCCAAAAAATACATAAGAAATTAAGGTCAAAAGATTTTAATCTTGGCGACCTAGTTTGTAAAGTAGTTTTTCCATTCAAGAAGAAAACTATTAGTAAATGTAGTGTAACTTGGGATGGACTATATAAAATAAGAGTGATATATGATGATAATGCATATGAATTTTCAAATATAAACAATAATAAAAAAGAAAGGGTCATAAATGGTAAATATTTAAAAAGTTATCATCCAATAATCCATGAAGTTAAGATTAAATATTATCCAAATTAACATAAATTGAAACCCTAAACACGAGAAAGTTGTCAAAGATTGTAAAAGAAAGTGGATTTGAATTGATCCTAGTCGTTCAACATCTTAACCAAATCAGTTAAAGCTCTATCAAAATCAGGCTTTGTTTGCTAAATTTTGGTCATAATTCTATAGCTCTGGAGATCATAACAGTTAAACTCTTTTGCATCTCGACCTTCTTACCCTTGATAGTTTCAATTTTGTATTTACCTTGTTTGTGTTAGGTCAGAAGATCAGTGAGTTGTTTCTTCAGGTAAAAAATCTTGTCTACTAGTGGCTGAAGTTTAGCTTCAGCATCCTTCAATCCCCCTTCTAGCTCCTGATCTTAAGTCCAAGCACTTTAAAAGTGTTGATATTGACCTCTTTAGCTTTAAGCTTTTTGAATACACTCTCAACAGATTTTGCTAAAGAATGCTCCTTGATTAATTTAGGATAGTTCTCTTTAAGTCGAAGGGCCAAACATTTTATGCTGATAATGATTTGGGATTTATCAGTAGATTCCAAGAAAGTTAGGGTATTTGTCAATCTAAACATCATTATTATATAGATCATTTAGACCTTTATCAAATAATTTTTCTAAGTAATATAAAATAGCTTCCACCTCATTTAGGTCATGTTTCTTTGGTTGCACGTTGACACTAATTGAAGTCGAGGTACCTGAAATGATATGGTCAAGTCGAGCTAAGGTATCATCAAAGCTTTACTCCTCTTCTTACATAACATATGGATATTTCTTGAACATATTGATCTTTAGGTCATTAAGATATTCTTGACATATCTGGTATTCGAATATTATGTTATCAATTAAAGACTTAGAGCTTTTTGTAGTGTCTTCTTCTTCTACATCATTTTTCTACAAATTTCTTTTCTAAGTCATCTTTAGTAAAATCAACTTGTTTTAAGTCTTGTAGAGTGTTGGTGTCACATCCCAAAATCTAGGAGTGTGATTGGCATAAATCACCTTATGATAACCTATGAACCTATGAACATAATCTTGTTGAAAATACTTTATAATTTGAAAATGTGAAAACAAATGTGAAAAATATAAAATTTTGTGTCTTTTACCTAAAACATATGATATGCATGATTTTATTGAAAAATCATAGTTTTAAATAATTTTCTAAAATGTAAATAAAATTTGTTAACTGAAAGTCTAAATTCATAATTAATGATCCATTATCTTGCTAAATGGGCACTAACCGTTAAAGTGTATTGAGGGAACTACATATCTAATTATGATCACCTGTATCTTTAAAGTATCTCCTAATTAAAATAACTTTCATAAATATATTATCCTAAACATATTAATGAATGAGATGAGTATGACTACTCAGTGAGCAGAAAAGCAAACCTAACTTTAGGTTAAAAAATCCTTTTGGTCATACATATAAATATAGGTAAATATATACATTTAGTATATAAAAAAATAAGTATATATAACATATTTCAAAAAATATATTTAAAACCATCCCTAATACTTTTATGATTGTTTCTTCCTACTTATTATCCATTCTTAACCTTACCAATTCTCCTTTCATATCATAGACATAATTAAAAATATAAAACTTACTTTACAAAGTCATATCCAATGACCATGTAAAACTTGCATTTCATATTATACTGACAATGGTAATTACTGGAAAAGGGATGCTTGCTTATCTTTAATTTATCATTTAACTTGTCCCTTGAAACCCTACATAACTATGTCTGATTGCGCCATATCTTATAACATTTTTATTGTATGGGAGATTATTTATCCTATAACCCCTATTGTATAAGAGGGCATATGTACATATCCTAATGCATGTAGGTTTTCCAAGTGTCCCATGTCAATTTGCAAAGATATCAATCTCTTTAACATGTTTTTCTTTCTATCATATAATGAGTTCCTTTACTACCATTGTCTATTAGATAACTAAACATTTATGTATCACTAACTTATCTTTCCTAGTGCATTCTATATGCTTATGGAATTAGACTATTTGTAATTATGTAATTCTTGAAAAGAAATATTTTGTTCCTTGAAATTCAATTGTGATATTTACATAAAAAATGTTTAAGTAGATAAAATAATAAAACAACGCATATAGATAAATAATTAATTAAAATAATAATTTTATAATCTTTCAAAATAAGAACTAATAATGTAAAATTGTTTCCATAAAAATATTTATAAATAACTTTTCTAATAAATAGAATTTGGAGAATTTGAGAAACATATACTTGAAAACAAAAAACTATCTTCTAATGATATTTCTTGAAAATTAGTAAATTTTGAACATTTATGTTCATATACATGTGCAAAGCTAGGATTCTTAAATTAATCCATAAATTATATTCATTACTAATTTATCATACCATATTCCAAATTATACATTCGTTCAATCAAACAATCATATAGTCATGTAGGAAAATAATTCCTAAATTTTATCTTATCTTTACAGTTCCTATGTAATTCCTAGTCTATACTTGAATTCATTAAACTTACATCTTAGGCATATCCCAGTTCAATCCATAATCCTTAAACCTTGCAAGTCTGATAACAATTCATCATTCTTCATTACATTAAATTTGGGCTTAAATTTAATAAATTAAATTCCTTGGCCACATTTCCAATTCCTAACATATAAAAGTCTATCTCTAATACAAACATGGCATTTGATCTTAGGGCTAAGTGCCTAATGGTGAATATCCTAATCTGGACAACTTAATCGATTAAGTTTACAATAAAATACACACACAAGATAAAAAGGGGACAAAAAATGCATTTGATTCAGTCGTATTATCTTAGATTCAGGTTTTTAGATTGGAGATTGTGCTAGGATTCTTTCTTGATAGGGTTTCAGCTCTGGTTGACTTTTAAATGCACTAAGATTCTAAAACATCAAATTTCATGCATTGAATTTGTCTAACCTAACACCAATCTATCAAACATCCTTTAAAAACTAGTCAATCCACCCTCGAGGGTTGTGCCTATGATTAATTGGTCACTTTCTAGACTCGTGTTTAAACTAAGTAGGGTTACGATCAACCTGTATCCAATGGAAGAAAAATAAGATGATAGGTTCAATAGAAAGTAATCTTCAAGAAAAAAAACATTGGTAATGACCTGAGTTTCAGGGCTTTTCAACAGTGTATCAGATTGAAGTGTTAGTGGAGTAACTTAAACAAATGAAGTGATAAGGGAATCAAACTTTTGACTAACGGTCAAAGTCTTTCCAGTAGCAAAGCTTGGAGACTTATTACTCTTTTTAACCAATCGATGCTTCTTTTTATAGGAACCTTTTCCTACTCTTCTTCAAACAGGTCTCTTATCCTAGGAGTATGTTTTGATTCATAGAATATTTTATTCCCAAGAATATTTTATTTTTGGGAATCTTTTATGCCTGAGAATATTTCTTTCCCACCTGTGATAAAATTTTTAACTTTTCTTCACATCCTGGGCATCTTTTATGCCTGGAAATAATTTTTTTATCTCTTATACCAAATATGAAAAACTTTTATTCCCACCTCACTTTCCCAGGAATAAAAAAGTATAACTGATACCAAACACACTCTAGAGGTCTTAAGGGTTTAAGTTGTCGGTTTGGTCTTGACCACCCCAGTTGTTCTAGTTAAAATGATTTTTTTGGCTAACGAATTTATAAAAAAGGAAACATAATAAAAAATCAATTGACAAAAGGAATCAATCAAGAAATCTCTATTACTTAATGGTTTTTCTATATGTGATTAGATATAAGTTTAAGGATATTTGTATCTATTCTCTGGTATAAAACACCATAGTCTTGTCTTGGTTACTTCAGGATTATATAAGTTAGTCTTGTCTTGGTTACTTCAGGATTATATAAGTTAACAGGTCTTGATGAAATTGGCTTTGCCAAGCCAAAATAAGCATTCGACCAAAGGATTAGTTTTGGTTGAAATTCTTTAATGCAGTCTTCTAGCTTGGCTTCTAGATTCTTTAAGTAAATATTCCACTACTTTCGATGATAATAATTGCGATGTGTTTCTCTCTTCTTAGCCAAAGACTCTTTGGCTTCAATTATTATCCTTTTACAGTCATTAGGAATATAATCATATATACAATAAGATTTAAAGGCTTGAATTTTTGAAATGTGCATACCTTTGGTCTTTGATATTACATCCGTAGTTTACATAAGAACAAAATGCTTCAATTTTTCTTACAATTCAATTAGGAAAAGCTTGACAATGATCAATTTTCACTACTCAACAAAGTAGTTGGTGACTCCAACATAAGGGAATAACTTTATCAACTTGAAGTTTTTATAGGAAGTTTAATTAAATTTGTCAACTTTCCAATAGTTGACAACACTAATTGTTCCACTATAAAATTAATAATTTTGGGAATCAAAGGATGGGAATGGTATGCATCGAATGAGTTTGAATTGTCAACTCATGAGATTAGTGAGATAATGTTTGACTTATTTAAACCTTTTTTCCATAGGAAGTCCAACATAGAAGTCCTGAGCACAAAGGAAACTTGACTAGATCTCTATATGAAATACATGGTTAGAAACTAGTTTAGTGGTGAACCAATTAGGGCCACATTCATAGTCAACAAATGGGTTTAAGTGTTTGGTGGCATTATTTTCCATTGACAGAGTATGATAAAAGAATTTTAAAAAAATATTCTTAAAAGGGCATTTCTTAGTATTTGGACTTTAGGAAGATGTGACAAACTCTAATTCCAAAATAGAAGTCCTCATTTGACTTGTTGAAAGAAGGGTTAAGGGTGAACTTTCTTCCACATATGATGGTTAGCCATAATTGAAAAATCTAGGAAGGATCACAAAGGTTGGTCGATGCTTAACTTGGAAGTTTTGTCAAAGTAGAATATATGTTGTTGAAAATATTGGCAAGTACTAACTGATCAAGTGATAGTGACGACCTTGGTGCAAAAAGATTGCCAAAGGTAGTAAACTAGGTTTCATTTTCAAATATGAAATATAAAATAAAAATTTGTAAAGCCAGTAAAAAAGAAAAGCAATATATTCTTTTTTCCGAAAATGTTAGCTTATTTTTGAAATTTATGTTTAAAAATGCTTTATAGTCGGAGTTTGTTTCAGAATTGCTAAAAATTTTCATCAAAGTGTCAAGTGCTAGTAGAGTTGGAGAAATAGGTTCACCATGGGGTCAAAATCTTGTGAGTGTAGTCAAATCAAATAAAGAAATTTTAGTCTGACCTTGTAGGAAAAGCATGGTGTTAGTTAATTTGCACTAGAAGCAGAAAGCAAAACCTATAAAAGTCAGGTTTGGTTTGACAGGGAAACAAAATAATTGGATGGCCTCATCAATTCCCAAGTCTTTCTAAGGAAATATGGGGGATTTGGGGTTTTATAGCTAGAAGTTTAGAATTCTCATTAACTAGGAATAAAAGCTTATATTCATTCAAATAGTCCTCAACAAAAGAGAAACTAGGACCATGAAAACAAGCAAATACCCATTTTTGTTGGAGGTGAGGATTTGAGAGTAGTACTTTATGCTAAAGAATCTATATTCTCAATGTTGGGGTATGGAATTGAAATGAATAATTGAGTAATTAGAACAAAAGAAGTTTCTTAGTTAGACGTCATCGCAAGTCAAGTCAAAGGTTGGAAAATGTATGAGAAAAGATGAAAGATTTCATAATAGGAAATTTGACCTCAATGAAAATGACAGAGGTGAAAAAATAGAGAAACTGAAGAAGATGAAAGTCAGAAAAATGGTAAATTAAAATTGAAAGGACTTAAGTGGTGATAATTATGAGGCCGATGAAAGAAAATATAATTTTTTAGGAAAATTAATATTTTAACCATTGCTTGTAGTGGATTTCAATTATGCACATTTAAGTCTGACAGTTATTACTGTGCCGGACATGCACAAAACCCCAGAATGATGATGGTGTGATTTTTTATTAGTTATCATAATTAATTTTGGGATTTGTTTTATTTAATAAAGGAAAATCTTATCTTTATCTTTTCTAGAAACTCAAAGATCTTAGTTATTATAACAAAGAGTGTGTAACGAAAAGTGTAGATATGAGATCCTTTCATTGTAAATTCTCAACAACTATGATTTCCATCAGGTATGTCTCATGTGTTGGGATGTTGACTAAAACATGTTAACTGGAAAAGCTCCACTAGGATGTGTCATGCAAAACCTCGACAAAAAAGTGAATATTTTCCCAAGTGACATGGATGATTTGAATTTTAATTGACAAGAAATCATTGTCAACAATATATATTGGTGTGTTAATTTGTATTCATAATGACAACCTCAAGACATCGACATTGAGCAGCCTATGTTACACTTATAATTTTTTCAATAGTCGATAGGGCCATGATAGTTAACAAGTATAGGCAGGAACCTGTTGTATGTTGACAAATGAAGTGCAGTGATGATACTAAAAATGATATGGATTGTTATTTAATGTTTTTTGATGCATTTCAGTTGACTATCAATGAACGCAAAAGCTGTCAATAATAGGGATCATTGTTTAGTTAATTGACAGTTACTGGTTGATTATTGAAGTTGTTTCATGTCAGAGTGTTAAATGGTTTGGCAACATGACATAGCAATTAATGTGACGACAGTTATTGCAATGATTATATAGCATTAGTTAGTTGAAATCCTCTCTTTTTGTAATTTAATTTGTTTTGTTTTGTATTTAAATGGATAGTTATTTATCTGAAATGATCAAGGAGGTAGTTACATATGTAAACTACTTGTTAAGGATAGCTATTGGATTGGCAGGAAACTATAAATAGGCCAACTGTAAGCACATTAGGGATTGTGTCTTTGGCATTTTACATAAATACACTTCATAACACTTTGCTATTTTTTATCAACACACTCTATGCATTGCATGCTTTGTGCATCTGATTACATTTTCACTTGAAAAAAGTGAACTTTCTTACTGAACAACAGCAATCCCTTATGCAAGGGCATATCCACAAGATAAAACACGAACTTTTCAACCTAAAGATCCTTTCTTATTTTTAAAAGGCTAAATTCCCCCTCTTATACAAAAATAGATCCTTTTTGTTGTAGATTGCCGATTCAATATAAGCAATTTGCCTCTAAAACAAATTTAATTAAAAAAATAGATAAGTTACATATAACTCTCTTTAACTACTAACAATGTGCATATAATCTCTGAATTTTAAGAAAATGTAAATGAGTTACCTAGACTTTTTAAATCGTGCACTTAACCTCTTATGTTAATTTTTTGTTCATTAAACTTAAGATAAGACTTTCCACACCCAGAAATTTTTTTGGAACTTAAAACCCTAGTTATGTGTTTTAAAATATTATGTCATTTATCATAAAATATTTTGATATCACAACCTTTGAACCTTTATTTACCAGTTTACATCATCACCTAACTAAAATCACTTATTTCAAAAACTCCCCTTATTTTATTCATTTTAATTATTTTGACATAAACAAATTTATTATCATTTTTATTCTTCAAATCTTAACTCTGATATAATTGATTCAGTCGAGAAACTCTTCTAACTCCTAAAATGATGGGTTTCCTACTTTGCATTCCTTGGTTTTAGAAGCTCTAACAGACACAAGCTTTTTGTAAATCATAAAGCAGTTGTTGGAACATGCACAATAGAGTTTAGTTTAAATTAAAATTAAAGTTTGATACCAAAATTCTAAATTAGAATAGTAAGGTTCCAAGGGGGAAGAATAAGACAGCCTTCACTTTTGTTGTTGGAAATCTCCCAAAAGGTCTTCGTATATTCAACTCTTGATACCTCGAAGACTAGACTTTTGACAGAGGAAGGAAGAACTAGAACAAGTAATAAATAATATTTATAGAGTTTATCTGACTAAATCATACAAGGGAATCTTTAGATACACCAATAATGCAGAAGAGACATGAATGTAGAAATTAGAAGATAATTGGAATATTGGATGCAAGGAGCATGGGATGTTGTATTAATTGCTATTTTTATATGGGGATACTAAATTGTGGAAGATTATAAAAGTGAGGCTTGTTTGTTTTTTTTTTCTTATGTTAGTATCAAAACTTGTGGAAAATTAATTTTATGACTAAAACATCATTTTAGTCTTTTATAAATGTGAGTTTTTTTTTTTAATTTGTCTTTGCATATTTTTCATTCTCAATTTAGTTTCTAACAGATTCAATTTTCTTTAATCAAATGCTTCTATTCATCTACTTACATCCTATTAAGTAAAATAATGATTTAAATGTCTAAAATCTTATGTGATATCATCCAATGTTTGTATAGATATTAAATATAACTTGTATAAGAATATTAAATATTTATATAGATTAAAACAATATGTATCAAAATGATAAAAAAAAAGGATTAAAGTAGTTATCTTATGCCTTTACTTTTGAATTAAAATTACAAAGTAGGCTTATTATATAAAGGGTACTATGTAAGCATTAGAGGGCACCTAATAAGGTTTTAGGCTTTTATATCATCAATTTCATTAACAAAATTAAAGATAAATAGACAAAGGGACTTAATTGAATCAGATTCAATTAATAAAGGATCAAATCGAAAATGAAAATTAAATAAGAATCAAATTGAAAAAATTTGCATAAGTGAGAGATTAAAATAGTGTTTTAGTCTTAACTTATTAACCCATATTAGAATAAAAATGGAATTTAGTAAATAGCTAATTAATGTGATATAATTTTAAAAATCTCACATGAGGAGGCATATGAATGGACTTTTTTTTTTTTCAAATTTAAACAAAACTTATGACATATTTAACATTGAGCACTTTTGAATTAAAAACATGTATATCATATTGTTAAAAACTTACATCAAACCGTTTATCTAATAAATAGTTTATCTAATGGTCTAATATCATTAAAATACTCGGGATGTGACAATGCAAAAAAAAAATTTAAGAATGTATTGAAATCTCGCCCTTAAACTTAACAAAACAACGTATGTTATTGTTATATGACTAATTAATACTACAAAATTGATATCAATCTTTAAAGCAATTGGTTGCAATGAAAATTCAATATTGGTAAACATCTTCAACTTTTAGAATTGAAGCAACATCTACAAATAATGAACTATGGGAAGAAAAATTCGTTGGATTAAATTTTCAAAATTTCAAAAATGTTAGTGTTAACTAATCACGTAAAGTTTAAAAATTATTTGCATATTTTTGTAATTTAGAGAGTTATATGTATAAAGTAAATAGTTGACGGGATCACGTGTAACTAAAAACAAAATCATTTCCATAAATAATTAATCCAATTAAACTTATGGAAAATAATGGAATTTACAGACCACCACATTGAATTGTCGTCTTCTTGTAACGATGCAATTCATCTGAAAGTCGCAAGTCAATGAATTTAGTCACATCATAAAACTTTGGACCACCGTGTCTAACGCCATGACAAGTGCGATATGAAATCCACGGTAAAAAGGTAAGGC
>JANHAO010011817.1:0-16747 GCA_026873985.1 Saraca asoca | reverse complement strand
TTTTCTTATCATGCCAGCTCTTTATTCTTTTCTTATATTGCCTCAAGTTGGGAGAGTGAGGTTTTAGTTTTACCTTTGGGACTTTATCTTCCTCCATGGTATTGCATTTTGGATCTGCCTCCAATTTCTTGATTTTTGCTTTTGAAGAGAAAGCAAGGCTCCTATGAAATCTGGCTTCAATTTTTTCATTACTAGGGGAAGAATCTTCCTCCTTTTGTTTTTCTTTATTAATTTCCACACCCTTAGTCTTCTCAATTTCAGGTTTATCTTTCTGGCCTCTCCTTCAATTTTCTTCAGTTCTCCTAATTGCTTCCCACTTCTTAACATGACAATATTGCAGTGCTCCTTTAGATTTTTTGGCTAACCTAGTAGTTTTCCCATGCTTCTTGATGAAGAGCTGGCTTGTTGGGCTATTTGAGTCTCCAGCATCTTACTATGACTAGGCAGAGAGTCAACCTTGATGGCTAAGTTTTAATGGCCTCATTCATACTGTGATTTTATGCCCAGAATTCTTCATTCTACTTAGTTTGTGCTGCTATGAAATTTTCCCTCATGATCTCTAAGTTAGACTTAGGTGGGAGTAGAGGATTGGGAGGTCTTTGAAGGGCTAGATTTGGATTTTGTTAGCAGGAGAAGTTAGGATGGTTTCTCCAGCTTGGGTTGTATGTGTTGGAAAAAGGATTGTTTGGCTAGGCAAAATTATTGAGCGCATTAAGTTGCTCACTACCTTGAAAAGAAGAGTTCCCTAATTCGCATTCAGTAGCTATGTGACCAATGCATCCACAAATTTTGCTTGAAATCCCAAGATAGCTTACTGCATTAATACTTATCTTATCCAACTTTTAGAAGAGAGCATCTACTTTGGAAGACAAATGATTTATAACATCAACTTCATATTTACCTAATGATTTCTTTGATAAGGCACATTTGGTTGACCATGGGTAATGATTTTGGGCCATGTCTTCAATTAGTATGTGGGCTTCATCTACTGTTTTGTTCATAAGTGCTCCTCCTACAGCGACATCGACCATCATTCTTGTATTGTATGTGACTCCATTATAGAAGGTGTGGATGATAAGCCACTATTTGAACCCGTGATGTGGAAATAATCTTAGAAGCTCCTTAAATCTTTCCCACGCTTCATACAGTGATTCTCCGTCCCTTTAAGCGAATGTAGTGATTTGATTTCTAAGTTAGGTTGTCTTGCATAGAGGGAAGTATCGGGATAAAAAGGCTTTTGAGAGTTACTGCCATGAAGTAATAGGACCAGCTAGTAAAGAGTGTAGCCAAGCTCTTGCTTTATCCCTAAGAGAGTAGGGAAATAGTCTTAGTCTTATTGCATCAAGAGCAACTTCATTGATTTTGAGCGTGTCACAATACTCCAGGAAGATTGAAAGGTGTTGGTTCGGATCTTCTATAAGGGAGCCTCCAAATTGGTTCTGTTGAACCATCTGCAGCAATGCAGTCTTTAGCTCAAAGTTGTTTGCTTCTACAATTGGCCTGATAATGTTGGGGCTACTACCATGCATGTTAGGAGCAGTAAAGTCTTTCAATGAGAAATTATTTTGTTGCTCCATGATTATGGGTGCTAATTGGTCTTGCTTCTTTTGTTTCCTTCTACTATGAAGTGTCCTCTTAATTTCAGGATCAAACTCTATAAGGCTTTGAGAGGTTCTTGGCATGTAAGGATTCCTTGCTGCAAAAGGAAACTAAGCATAATATCACCCCAATAAAACAAAAAGAAAAAGAAAGAAAAGAAAAGATTTGATCTAGTTAAATTGCAAAGATTCTAATATTAAAATTAAACTTCCTTGGCAATGGTGCCAAAAACTTAATGTATTATTTTAAATATAACCGTAAGTGCACAACATAGTTGTAGCTAGTACCGGCAAATACGGGTCGATCCCACAGGGAAGTTATTTTAATTACCAAAATCTTTACACTTCAACTATCGGAATCAATAGTAAAGAAATAAAAAAAATAAGAAAGAAAGGGGAACAGAAAATAAGAAATTATTTTAATGAAAGAAAAAAAGTAAATAAACAATCAAAGAAAAGATCAAATGTAAAAAGGCCTAGGATTAGGATTTACGTCAATTATGATTTTCAATAATTAATCAATTTCTTTCCTATTATGATTTCCAATAAACTATCTTATTTTTATGTACTTTTTCCCATTTATCAATCCTGCATGTGCATTTTTGCATCTTGCACGTATTTTTGCATTTGTATTTTCATTCTGCTTGTTGCATGTTGTGTTGTAGTGGTTTTTTTTTTTTTGTTGATGTCACTAGTTCAACTTATTTTGTGTAGTATTAGTGTAGTGTTTGGTTGCTAGTACTTCTTCCTGTCATAATCATTTCATTTGATTCTAAAATTGCCTAGAAGATTAGGAGAAGGCTAGTTAATCAAGTTATGTTGTTCTTGTGTTCTTGTGTTTTTCAATTTCCTATCATTTTTTCCACTTTAGTGTAGTGTAGCATATCTTGCATATGACCCTGCATCTTGTATGCATTCTGCAATTCTACATCTCACATTTCTGCATTATGCATGTTGCATGTTGTGTTGTTGTGTTTTTAACTTTTTGCCTATTTTTTAGCATACTTTGTGCAGAGTAGTGTAGTATAGGTGTAGTGTTGCATTTTTGTTTAACTAGTTTGAAAAAAAAAGGAGAGCAATCTAGTTTTGATGAAAAGAATGGAGCATAATCTTAGTGAATTAGCATCCCTAGTCAGACAAATGGTATTACTTGCACAAGATCCTGTCCAAGTGAATGGCATTTGTGCTTGTCATTCTTATCCAACAGAAGTTTGTCCTGCATTGAAAGAGAAAAATTTTGACCAAGCTCATCCTACTATTATGGCAAGCAATTTTTATGGCATACCCCTGTATCAACAGCCATATTGGTAGTCAGACTAGCAACCATACCATTAGCCTCAACATCTGTACCAGCATCCATACCAATAACCTTACCACTAACCACAAAGTCTATATTAGTAGTCATACCAGTAACCAAACTGGTAACAAATGCAGCAACCAACCATACAACAACAAGATCCAATGCTTGAAAATTTTGAGCCAACAATAGAAGATCTTGTGAACCAAATGACAACCAAAAATGTCAGGTTTCAACAAAAGACAAAAGCCATCATGCAGAACCTGAATGCTTAAATTGAAAAATTGGCTTCTTCATCTAATCAGTTACAACATGTGCAAAATAAGCAAGGTCTTGGCCAGACCTTACCAAATGGGCAACTTGACCCCCAATCTAAACCAGCAATGGAGCATCCGTGGGAGGAGCATTTTGCTTCTAGTATAGATATACTTGCTAAAGAGTTAGTTGAGGGAAATTGTGATGATAAGTTGTATGCTGAATTCCCTGAATTATATGATTATACTGATTGCCATTCATGTGATGATTGTAATGGTGTTGTGATGATATAGCTGCATTTTTAGAATATGGTGGTTCTAGTATCGTTATCGTCGAAATATAGTTCGTACATGGGGACCAAATTCTGGCTAACAGGATATAGAGTTTAGGAATCATTGCCACTCTTGGAAGTGTTGCGGGGGATGGCCAGAAGGAAATGGATGAAGGGAAGACAATATTTTTAACGTGGTTAGGCCAAAATCCAGACGGTACTAGACCCTACGTCTATGGTGAAAGTTTTATTGATAATATGTAAAATTATTGTTTACAAGATCAGCCCCCTTTTCTCTAACAAGATAATCCTATTTATAGGAGAAAAAGGGCACATAAGCATTTAATGCTAGCTATAGTTGTGTTACATCAAATAAATGGGAAAAGATACTAAGAAGTCTGTGCTCTGGAAAATGGGCTGTGAAGCAGGCCTCTTTAGGCTGACAAGTAGGCTTCGTAGCCGCCACCGTGCCAGGCAATAGAGTACTTTGCCGTCTTAGGCGAAAGCTTCTCGGGGAAGCCATTTTAGGCTTGCTGCAACGAGGGGGCGCGGTCATTATCTTGACGTCTGAGCCTGTTATCGCTGCGTCACATGATCGCTGAGGCGTAGCCCTTCGGACCATGGCATGGCATGGCGTTCAAGATGGGATTTGGTGCCTGATGCGCTCGCTACTGCTTGCCTGAGCTTTCGAAGGCTCTTTGCTGAGGTGCGAGCACTGATCCTCATGCTCTTGGGGACTCGTCCGCTCGAGGAAATTTTTGGTGTATAACAAGTATAGATCAAGCAGTAATAACATTTGTTGGTGTAGAAATTGAAGCTAAAAAAGTTGTGTCCACCAGCACCTCTAATCCTTCCATATTGCAACCATATAGTTTGGAGTTGGAACCTCTCCCTGGACATATCAATTATACATCTTTGGAAGAAGATAAGAGGCTGCAAGTGCTCATAACTAACCACCTTCCTACTGCACAAGAAGACAAGTTACTGAAACTTTTGAGAAATTATAGGAGAAGTTGGTGGAACCTGAAACTAAAATGGTGGGAGATGAAGAGAAATTGGCGGCAGCCCAAGAGAAAATGCTGCAAATCTTACCCTATCAAATGCCTACTACTAATATTCATTTTTAACCCTAGTGGCTAATGGAAGAAGTCATTTTGGAGGCAGCCCTACACATCAATTCTCCAAATAAATGAGGTTGCTTCTTACCCCTTCTCTTTTACTTACTTGTCCTATATTTGTTGTTGATATATGTGTTGTTGGCTGCATTGTGCATTATTGACTTTGAGCTTACATTGAGGACAATGTAAGATTTATGTGTGAGGGGAATTTTTTATGTTCTAGGTTTGTTGTGCTATGGTTTTAACTGTCATTTTTCATGAAACAAATCGAATGCTACATTTTAGGATAGAAAACTAGAAATGTAGAAAATTTTACATGTTTCTACAAAAATTAAAAAAAAATAAAAAAATAGAATTATGCAGAATGCAAAAACCAAAACAAAAATAAAATGCAGAAAAATTCTTGTAGAATTCTATAGTAAACCAAAAAAATCCAAAAAATAAAAAATAAAAAGCTCTTGAAAAATTAGAAACTTTGTTACCTTGTACTTGTTTATAAATGATGAGTTTCTTTAGCTTCAAATGAGTTGCAAGTGATTTTGATGCATGTGAACATTCTTCTTTGATGTGAGTGAACATTCTTCCATGATTTTGTGTTTTAGAACTTGCTTGGATTCTTTTTGAGATTATATATGGCATGCATGTATAAAGATGATTAAGGCATTCTTTCTTGAGCCATTCTTGTCCTTTTTGCTTACCTTGAAATGAATTTACTATTGTCAAACCCTTTGAGGCTTCAACATTTAACCTTTCTTCTTTATCCTTCTTCTAAACCAAGTGTGGGGGGGGGGGAATGTGCTATAAATTGGTAAAGTTGTGACTTTTGGGATGTGCTAAAAGAGAAGAGCTTCCATGTTGCTATGTAACATGAATTTTTGTTGCATTCTTGTTTATCATAAGTTGCTCATCATTGTTGAAAAACCTCGAGGCCTTTTAATATTCTTGATGTCCCCTTGGTGTTTTGCTTTTAGTTTTGTTTTGTGTTTTGCTTAGGAGTGCAAAGGCTAAGTGTGGGGTAATTGATAACACAAGATTTGATGTATTTATTTGTCCTCATGATTAGCATTTTAAGGGCCAAAATGACATGTTTCCAACTGTTTTGGTGTATATTTGTGATTTTGTGCCAATTGGTTCATTACAAGAAATTCTACATAATTAGCCATTTTTGAGTAGTTTTTGTATCCTGAGCATATCTTGATATACACATATCTAATTGATGTGATTCTTCTCTTGCAGGAAAGATAAGAGATAGATATACGACTTTCATGAGGATGCAAAAGTTGAATCACACAATTGGTTATCCAAAATTGGAGTTGAATCAAAATCTGAATTCTACCAGAACACTGTCTCGGGCAGCCGACCTCTACTCACATATCAGATCATATCTTGAGAAATATGAGTCCAATTGAGGTGAAATGAAGCCCAAATGGAAGCTAACACATAAGGATGCATTTAATATGTGGACTTCCTACGCTAAAATTGTCAATATGGGTGTCAAATATTGGCTGCAACTTGGAAGTAGAGAAACTATAAACTAGGCTCTGTAGAATTGAGTTTTTAAGGCCCCAATTGACGTGGATTTGAGCCCATTGCACCATATCTTGATCTAATCCATACTTAGCTAGATGGAGACACAAAAAGGAGTAAGCAAAGTGGAGAAAGTAGCCTACCAAGTTTGATAGCACAGAAGGGTAGGTATGGCAGTAAGAAACTAGTTAGCAATAATTTTTACCTACTCCCACTCAGCCCTTTTTTCTCCACTTGGGTAGAACCTTTTGTAACAAGTCAATATGCTCAGTTTTTGTAGAGTTTTATAGGGTGTTTTTATCATGTTTTCATGAGGGGCAAAGGGTAAGATTTTTCTCTCCCATTTTTCTATATTTTCTAGCCTCCATGGAGGGCTATGCTTGTAACTAAACCAAGGGCTGCTACTTGAAGTGAATGTTAAGATTCTGGTTTGTCAATACATTCATTTGTTTGTTATTTTTCTTCCTTTCCTATTTGTTTTTATTGTGATATCTGATTTGAATAGATCCATTTGATTTAAATATTGAAATGGTTTTTGAAATCCTAATAATCACCTTAGAAGAGGATAGGAAATCCAAGCAATGCATTGAGATTTCATGGATTATTTGAGGGTTGAGTTCTAATTAGACTCATTAACCAACTTCAAGCATCCTTGTTTTTAGTTTTAAGCCTGAGAATATAATTAATAATTTGAATGAATATTTAGCAATCAAGGATGCATTAGTTTGAAGTTGATTTCCCTTGGCTGGTTGCATGTTGTTTCTTGTTTTTGTTTCTGTTTTTATAGTGTTTAGCTTTGTTTTAATTCTACCAACCCCCTTTGAATTTAACCCCTAATGTCATTGATAACATCATCCTAAAATGGTCCTTGGGTTCAACATAGGTTGCCTATGCTACAAGTTAATTTAGGTAGCTTTCATTTATAAATTTCTAATTCGATCGGCCTCCACAAGCTACATCACACACCCCTAAGCTCGAGGTGACCGGAATCATCCCAAGGAATGAACCACTTGCTTTAGGGAGATCGAGATAGAGTTGTTCCCCCAAAAGCTCAAAATTCGTACCTTCCTGCTGTACAAAGGATAGAGTGACCTGTGTGGTCATTTGGACATGTTCAATCATCAGATGGATCTTCGACAAGTAATCTTCTGATCAAATGCCATGTCTTCCCTATCACACTGGAGATGCCCTTTGAGTTTGTTTCAAGAACCTCCCAGGCTACAGTATTAATAGCTGGGAAAAACTCCAACAAAAACTTCTCAACCACTATAGGGTGCTAAAAAAGCAGCTAATGCCTTATGCTATTTTTCTACAATCTTTTAGCACAAGCATGAGTCTTTGAAAGACTACATTGTGCATTTTAAGAGTGAGATTGACAATGTGGAGAACCCATTCGATGAGAGTATTTTGAGGGCAATGTCTGTTGGGCCCTGCAAAGGTGGCAAGCTATATAAAAGTATATACAAATCCTTGATAATAGACTTGGGGGAATTGTACGATCGAGCTACCAAACAGATTAGGTGGGAATAAACTTTTGGTGTGAAAATTTTTAGGCTAGGTAGCCCAAGCCAAAATAAGAAAGGGAATAATCATGAGGATGTAAAGAACAGCTCTAACCTCCAGCTCATGAAGAGGGCTAAGACTAAGTGACCTCAACAGTGGGTTCACCGTAAACACTATAGCATCTTTTCAGATACTCTTAATAGGATTTATGCAGCAAAAAGGAGAAGGGATGACTCCTGTCCCCCTACGGACTCCTTGTGCAAGAAAAAAAACAAACATATTTTGTGCATACTACCTTGAAGTGGGGCATAACACTTTAGATTGCTGAGCTCTCAGGGATGCCATTCAGGATCTAATTAAGAAAGGGTGCTTAATAGAGTATGTACTATGACCTACAGTGGACTAGCCTCCCTGACCTCAGTGGGATCCTAAGCAGGAGCAGCCAACTATAGTGAGAACCATATATTAAGTTTGTGATGTAAAACACAAAAGTGGCCCAATTTCATGTAAATTGGTTTCTGTAGTTTCTTCTAAAAAAATTCTGGAAAATGTTTGACTTGATGTCAAGATTCTAAAGAGTGCACACTTTGTAAGCTAAATCTTAAGTTGTGATTGAGCATCACATTAATATGACTAACAAGGCACCACACTATCATGGCCAACTTCTCAGTATTGCTTTCATTCTAAGTATTTGCAACTTTCATGTGACCTAAATTTTGTAGCTCTCATGCATTCTAAAGCTCATGTATGTGAGCCACTTTCTTAGCCACTGCATGCACTCAGTGACCTTACTGCGTATAGAAGCAACTTTCTTAGCCACCATGTGCACACAACAACTGTACCACATGTACGAGGCACTTTCTTACCCACAGCACATTGCGGACTTACCATGCATGCAAGCAACTTTTTTTGCCACCGCATGTATGCAACAAACTTACCATGCATGCGAGCATTTTTCTTAGCCATCATATGCACGTGACTTGATTTTCAAAACTCACATGCTAGCAGATGCCTAAGCAATGTACGACCTTCTTGTATATCACTCACACTCAATATACCTTCTTAAAATTTATCTTTTTGTTAAGGAACACTATTGATTGTCTATTTAAGTATTTTGTTATCATTATTTGCAAAAATAAATGTTTGTTATCTAAGAACTATAAGACAAATAGCGAAAATACTTAAAGTAGACCAAAGGAAATTTCATTCACTGAAAAGCCTCAGTGGGGTACATTTACATTAGTAAGAGTCAGTATACAAGTTAGAGAAACCTACAGCTAGTTTTTTCTAGAAGAAAGATTGCCGCACCATGGAAAAGCTCCCACCAATTAGAGGGGTAGTTGCCAGAAGATGAGCGTTCATCGGCTAGTTTGCTTAAGTCCCTAACTTTCCTCTTCCAGCCCTTTTCTTTGTAGCAAGCTCTTCTTGAACTGCACTCTCGAGAGCCAAAATCTAGAAAAGCTCATCGAAATGGAAAAAAAGGAGAAACCTTATGATAAGTGAATAATATACCTATAAAAATGATGAATATCACCTCTTAATTGGTTGTTAATTTGTGATTTTTGCTTTGTTTTTAATATAATTTTGTTAGTTTGTTCTTGGTACTGCTCTAGTTTGTTGTTGTTTTTCAGGATAGTGAAAAAGGCTCCAAAAGGCAGATAAAAGGTGAAGAATGAAGCACACTTAGGTCAAGAAGAGTTGAGGAAGTTGATATAAAAGACCAAGATGAATGTGCAAAGGAAAGCAAAAGAGAACCAAAATTTCAGCACGAAACATGGCCTAGTCGTGTCTCCAAACACGGTCGTGTTCCAAGCCAATTCATGTAGCCTTCTAGAAGCCAAAACAACATGAAACACAGGCAGCCCGTGCTACCAAACACGACCGTGTTCTGAGTCTAGAAAAGCCTATAAATAGTGGTCCAAAGATCTAATTAAAAGAGCCATCAATTACTTTTGTTTAGGTCTTTTAGAGTCTGAGTTCTCTCATTCTTTTAGGAGTTTTTCTCATTCTAATTAGGGTCTTCTTTCCTTTCTATATTGTTCTTTCAAGAAGTTTGAGTTACATTGAGTATTATTTCTTTTCTTCTTTCTTGTTTACTTTTTTTTATTTTCTTTATCATTCTTGAACTTTATGTTTTCTTTTACATTAATGGATTATGTTTCTCTTTTTATCATGTTTGAGTAAAATCTTACTCTAGGATTGGGATTAGCCCACCTATGAATTTCTTGGCAATTATTTGAGCAAAATCCGTACTATAGTTATTTAGCCTAATTGGTTTGATTATTATGCCTGCATAAGATAATTTGCCCGATCAACTTATTATCTAATCTTAGGTAAATAATTGAGGAACTGAAAGGTGAAAATTATTACTGGAATCCTAATAATTAAATAGGAGAATCCTAGTCGCAAAAGTAGATGGGAATCTTCTAGGATCAAACTGATTAGCAAGGAAGTTAAAGGGCCTAAGTTTAATTTAATCCACGAAAGTAGGTATTAGATTGAATTAGGTACAATTTTTACATCTTGAAAATGGCTATTAATTGATGAAGACCAAACCAGCCCCAATTGCTTGAATAATTATAATAAGGAAATTTCATGTTATTTATCAAGGATCATAGGTGAGGAGAAACCTCAAGCCTAGGCTTTTCTTATTACTCTATGATTTACTCATCACTTTTATACTTGATCTCTCTCTTCCTTTGCTATTTCTATTTGATTTAGGCAATTCTAAACTGCAATCTTCTGGTATGTTGAACAAAGATCCCTGTAGGATTGACTCGTATTCGTCAGTATGTACTACAGATACACCATGTGCTTATGGAATAAATCATACACATCAAGTTTATGGCTCCATTGCTAGAGATCCTTGCGTCAATATTAGTTTGATTTGCATTAAAGAATTGATCTATATATTGCTTTCTTTTTCTTTTTATTTCTTATCTTTTCTCTTGCTACTTTTACCCCTTCTTTTACTTGTGCAGGCATTCCTTTTTTTGTGTAGAGCACCTCAAAGTCTTGCTTAGTTTGATCCAGAGATCGAAAGGATGCTACAAAGAAGAAGGACATAGAAGAAGCAAGAACAATCATCTCAAGCTAAGGAACAGCCAAACAATCATTCATTGAAAGATTTCACTGCACTTGACACACATGGCATTAGCCCCAGTATTGTTAGACCAGTTGTGGAGGCTAATAACTTTGAGCTTAAGCCTGCACTTCTACAAATGGTGTAGCAAAATAAATATAGAGGATCTGCCACAGAAGACCAAAATCTCCATCTCTCAGTCTTCTTGGAGTGTTGCGACACCTTAAAGATGAAAGGAGTTCCTCCTGATGCAATGTAGCTAAGATTATTTCCCTTCTTTTTAAAGGACAAGGCTAGAGCATGGTTACATTCACTACCATCTGGTTCTATTACAACATGGCAGCAACTATCACATGCCTTCTTGGCTAAGTATTTCCCCCCAAGCAAGATGCCTTAACTCCATAATCAGATCACGACCTTTGCCTAGAAAGACAAAGAATCTCTATACAAAGTTTGGGAGTGATATAAGGAATTATTGAGACTGTGTCCCCATCATGGATTGGAGAAGCGGCTAATAGTCCATACTTTCTATAACGGACTCTTTTACAACTTCCGAATATCAATAGATGTCATTGTAGGAGGAGCGCTTATGAATAAGACAGTCGATGAAGCATACGCACTGATTGAGGATATGGCTCAAAATCACTTCTCATGGTCCGGAGACCATGCTTTATCCAAGAAACTAGCTGGAATATATGAGATTGATGTCATAGACGACCTCTCATCCAAGGTAGATGCACTATTTCATAAGCTTGACAAGTTGACTATCAATGTAGTTGGACCTACTACTGCTCTTTGCGAAATCTGTGGATGCATTAGAGACTTGGCTGTTGAATGTCAACTGGGAAATCTTCCTATGCAAGAAGGTGAACAAGTATGGTAAACAATTTTCCTTAATGAAATAACCCTTTCTCAAACACCTACAACCTAGCCTGGAAGAATCATCGCAATCTCTCATATAAACAAAACCCAAACCCTATCCCTCAAAATAATTTCCCTTAAAATAACTTTTCCCAAAATAACTTCAGACCACCACCTGGTTTCCAAATACCACCCAACCCCCCACCTCCACAAAACTCAAGCTTAGAGACCTTAAGGGAGAATTTTATTATGGCCCAAACAAAACAAAATGCGGAGTCCAGTGCCTAAAACCACATCATGAGTGAAGCCATCAAATAGTTAGCTTCCAAAGTAGAGTCACTGGCTACACATAACAAAATGTTAGAGAATCAAATAGCCTAAAAAGCTAGTTCTTCATATAGAGGCATGGGGAAACTGCCAGAACAACCTGAGAATTCAAGGGAGCATTGCAAGGCCGTTACCCTGAGATGTGGAAAACAATTGGAAGACCCTAAAAATAAAAAGAAAGAGTCTGAAGATGAGGGATCCAATGGAGCTGAAGAAGAAAAAGAAAAGGCATTGGTGGACCAAAAAGAAGAAGAACCCAAATACATACCCCCTGAGCCATATAAACCATCTATCCCATTCCCTCAAAGACTAGCCAAAGCCAAACTACAAAAACAATATGAAAAATTCCTGGATATCTTGAAAAAATTGCACATTAATATCCCTTTCCTAGAAGTCATCTCATAAATGCCATCTTATGCCCAATTCCTCAAAGAAATTCTATCCAATAAAGAAAATTTGAAGAATATGTTACAGTATCTTTGACTGAGGAGTGTAGCGTGATCATCCAAAACAAACTACCTCCTAAACTTAAAGACCTTGGGAATTTCTCCATCCCTTGTTCCATTGGTGATATGCACATTGATCGAGCCCTTTGCGACCTTGGATCAAGCATAGGCTTTATGCCCCTATCAATCTACAAAAAGCTTGAAATGGGAGACTTAAAACTAACCACCCTCTCTCTACAATTAGCAGACCACTTAGTTAAATATCTGGTCGATATTCTAGAGGATGTTCCCCTCAAGGTTGGAAAATTTTTTATCCCTATAAACTTTGTGATCCTAGAGATGGAAGAAGATGCTCAAACTCTTATTATTCTTTGGAGACCCTTCCTTGCAACTGCTGGTGCTACAATAGATGTGAAGAATGGGAAGCTATCCCAAAATGTAGGAGAGGAGAAAATTGAATTCAACTTGGCTCTTGCACTAAAACGCCCATTCTTAGAAAATTCCTATTGTAGAGTGGACTCTATTGATCAAGACAAGGATGGTGTTCTTCTAAGCCCATATATGAGTGATCCACTTGAAACTTGTTTAGTGAAAAGCTCCTCTCCTGATAATGAAAATCCTGAAGCTACTATATATGCCAAATTGATGGATGAAAGCCCAATTTTCCCTAAAAATGTAACCGAGCTGTTGGAGGTAGATCCAAATAATGCTTCCAAGGAAGAAGGCAAAGTCCCAAAAGTAGAACTAAAGCCCGTTCTTCTTGATCTAAAGTATGAGTTTCTTAGCCCTAATTCTACCGACCCTATAACAATTAATTGAAACCTAAGTTGAACTGAAATTAATAAGTTGCTTGAAGTACTCAGAAAATATAAATGAGTAATTGGGTATAGCATAAAAGATATTAAAGGGAGTAGTCCATCTATTTACATGCATAGAATTCTTCTTGTTGATAATCATAAACCTTCTGCTAAACATTAAAGGCATTTAAATCCTAGCATGAATGAGGTTGAGAAAAAGAAAGTATTGAAATTACTTGATTCAAGCATCATCTATCCCGTCTCTGACAGTGAATGGGTGAGCTTGGTTCAAGTAGTTCCAAAGAAAGGGGGTATGACTGTCATTAAGAATGATAATAATGAACTAATCCCTACTAGAATAGTAATTGGATGGAACATGTGCATAGATTATAGAAAATTAAATAAAGCTACAAGAAAAGATCACTTCCCTCTCCCATTCATTGTCAAATGCTAGAAAGGTTAGCCAAACACTCTTATTTTTGTTACTTGGATGGATATTTTGGATTCTTCCAGATTCCTATCCATGCAAGCGACCAAAAAAAGACCACATTTACATGCCCTTATGGCACTTTTGCTTACAGACGAATTCCCTTTGGTCCTTGTAATGCACTGACCAACTTTCAAAGATGAATGGTGGCAATTTTCTCTGATTTCATTGAAAATATTATGGAAATTTTCATGGATGACTTTTCTATTTATGGCACTACATTTGATCTTTGCCACAGGAATTTGACACAGGTTTTGCAAAGATGTGAAGTGGTGAACCTTGTACTAATCTGGGTGAAGTGCCACTTCATGGTAAGAGAAGGAATAGTGCTCGAACACTTAATCTCTGAAAGGGGAATAGAAGTTGACAAGGCTAAAATTAAAGCAATCCAGATTATGCTACCACCCTCTAATGTAAAAGGAGTAAGAAGTTTCATGGGCCATGTGGGCTTTTACCTTAGATTCATCAAAGGCTTTTCCAAAACATCTAAGCCCTTAACCACCCTACTCATAATGGACACTCCCTTCCACTTTGATAAAGAATGTCTGGAAGCCTTTCATAAACTAAAGAAGGCCTTAATATCTGCACCCATCATTCAACCTCCTAACCGGAATCTTCCATTTGAGATCATGTGCAATGGAAGCAACTAAGTGATAACTCTATGAAAATAGAGTTATCTTGATAATTTCTAGACTTAAATTATTGAAGTTTGAGAGTGATTTTTCATAAATCAATGCATTATTACTTAATTTGTTTAAAATGGTGTGGTTGTTTTGTTGATGAAAATTTTAGATTTGTCATTAGAGGAATTGAGTTGAGTTGATAGTTATTTGTTGTTGATGTTTAAGGCTTGACTGTGGATTTAAAAAGGAGGAAAAAGTCAGGGAGAAGTGCTATAAGTTAAAGAGGAAAAATTAGTCACTGCAACTGCAATTTTTACTACTGTAATGTAAACTTCTTTTACCATAAGCAAAGCTTTAATTCCTGGAAGGTAAAATGCTAAGGAAAAGGGACCATAACAAGGGGCAATTCAGCAACAAATTTTAGCCCACTTTAATGCCCAAAAATGTCACCTAATTGGAGCCAAAAGGGGTGAACTCCGTAGTTGGTTTTAAGGATGTTTCTAGCTCATTTTTGACACCCTAAAGAAGTCACCCAAGTGGAGGCAGCAATGGAGCATCTTAACTGAAGATTTATGGACCAATTTAGCCCATTTTTTATGCTCTAATCATTGGTTCAGCAGGGAAAATGTGAAGCCCGAATGCTTATGTTATTTTTTTTTTGGAATTTAAAAAAGGAAGGGGCTGAGCTGGCATGAGAATGCACCAAAAAAATAAAGAAAGAAAGATGCCAGGAGAGAGAAATTCACTTCATCTTACCTTGTTGGAGGAAGCTAAATGATTCTTGCCATTTTTTTTGTGGTGTTGAGCTGGATTGAAGGGCTGCATTAGCAAACCAGAAGAAGAAAAGATAGAAAGGTAGCTAGGACATGAGTCCTTGAGTCATTACCTCATTTGGAAAGCTGAAAAACCCAGAGGAGCAGAGGAGGAAGGGGACGCACCAATTCAGCAGCTGAAACTAGAAAAAAATTTTGGACAGCAAGTGGTAAGAGGAAGAGGAAGCTAAAATTAAGATTTGATTCTTCTTCTTTTCTTTTCCTAGCTTACTTCAATTATTTTTCTGCTTTGTTGAACAAGGAATGCCCTTTTTTTAAGTGTCATTGTAGAGATGAACATGAGCTAAACTTGTTTTTAGTTGGGATTGATATTTGAACTTTAACATTGCAATGAATGTCTAGTTGTTAATTGTAATGTTGAGTAGGTACTCCCTTTTCATTCATGTTAGCTAAATTCCATTTTCATTATTGATAAGCCATTAATGATGAAATATGGAAACTGCTTTGAATCTAGAAGGATTGTGGTTATTGGACATATTTGAATGATGCATGTTCAACTTCTTCATGTTGTTGATTTGTAGATAATATAGGAATATATTATTTACCTTGCAAAACCTAAGTAAACTGATGCTAAAATTTGTGTTCTAAAATTTGGATTAGCATAGGAATATGTTTAATCTAATTTAAGGACCTTATGCATGCTAAAATTGGGAAATTCACATGCTCTATGAGGGAGTTTAGGTTTATTGGGAATTTCTATTGTAGCATTATTAATTTAGTTGGGCAAAAATTTGCATGTTAAAGGAATTCATCAATCTTAACTAGTTATTACACATAGCAATCCAATTCCTTTAGTGATTCAACATCTCTTTTTTGGAATTCAACAGCAGTGTAGTTTATCATCCTATTTTGTTCTTTTATTCATCTTAATTAGCTCAAGAAAATATTATTTGGTTTGCTGGAAATTGTACATTAAAGTTGCATAAAATTCAATCCCTGCGGAGATGATACTCACTCACTCTATATTACACAATTGACTATGTGCGCTTGCATAATTTGAGTGATAAAACTCATCATAAACAAAACTCACTCAACAAGTTTTTGGCACCATTGCCAGGGATTGAAAATTCTTGTAACTTTGTGTAGAGGTTCAGTGTTCTATTTTTAATCATTTATTTTGACTTGTTGCAAGTTTTCTTATTTTTAGTTGATTTAGTGCACGAATGGACAACAAGAAGCTAAATTATTTCCTTTGGATTGTGAGATTGAACGCACATTGAGAAGAAGAAGAAGAGAGCAACGTGTTTATTCAAGAGCTAAAGAAATGGCAGAGGAAGCTCATGATAGGATTATTGATGATAGGTGCAGAGCTATAAATCAATAAGCTATACCCCTTCTTCATGGATTAAGTCCTAGTATTGTTCAGCCACAAATTCAAGCCCAGTAGTTTGAACTGAAACCTGTGATGTTCCAAATGCTGCAAACAGTGGGACAATTCAATGGAGTGCTAATGGAAGATCCGCACCTTCATCTTCGGTTGTTCATGGAAGTATGTGACTTATTCAAGATGCAAGGAGTTACTGAGGAAGCTCTCAAATCGAAGTTATTCCTCTACTCTTTGAGAGATAGACTATGAGCATGGTTGAATTTACTCCCCCCTGAATCATTGACTGCTTAGAATGATGTGGCTGAAAATCTTTTGATGAAGTATTTCCCTCCAACAAAGAATGCCAAGCTTCAAAATGATATTACTTCTTTCCAGTAGTTGGATGGGGAATCATT